>JANAVB010030217.1:8268926-8413953 GCA_029216955.1 Iris pallida | reverse complement strand
AGTGGAGGAACATCCTTTGTGCATAAGATAGTGCACCAGCCTCAGCAGATGCAGGGCACCAGCTCAAGTTCAGCAAGCACAGAATCAGCCTCGAGGTCAGGATCAGAAGATGCAGAGTTGTGCCTACTACAAGAAGCCGGGACACATTTGGGAGTCTTGTAGGAGAAGAGTTGAAGGTTGCCTATTTTGTGGATTCGATGCTCACCAGATAAAGGATTACCCCTCGATACCCCCATTGGTGGAGCATAGGGTCATAGAGAGGAAGCTAGGCTACCTGTAACCCAGCACCATACCCAGTACCAGAGGGGTAGAGCTTTTGCACTGATGGTTGAGGAGACGATGCTGCAGGTGATGGGTTAACGGATTTATCTTTCCTATTCTTCTTCCCCATCTTGGTGTATGATTCATTAGTACATGTCAGGATATTCTTGTGATGTGGTAGATAGTATAGTGACCCTGTTCGAGACTGTGAAATTACGACCAGAAGGACCATGTTTTAGATATAATTTTCTTGACCATGATTGTCGGGGGTTGACTAGAAGAAGTACAAACTATCTTAAATTTTGAGGACACATTTTTCTAAGGAGGATAGATTTTTCACCACTACTTTTCTAATTAGGGGTATATTTAGTAATTTGTGATAATTTTAAATTTTTTATTATTTTATTATTAATTAATTGGGTGTTTAGTCTCTGATTAGTGCTTTTGGTAGTAGCAGATGGTTTAACCTTAGTCAACCTTGATTAGAAGACAAACCATGTGATTAGAATCTTTTTAGCTAATTAGATTTTAAATTAAAGCATTAGTCCTAATTAGGAAATAATTTAATGCATTTTAGGCTATTTTAATAGGAGCTTTTTGCCCTTTTTGCTAATGGGCTTTACATGGACTTTAACTTACATGATGGCCCATAGAACCCTAACCTAACCCTAGCTAACCCCTGGCCGGCCATAATCAGTAGCCCCCTTCTTTATGTGAAAAACTTTGTAGCCGTCAAGTTCTCAAACCCTAGAAATTCCTTCTCCTCCAAAAGTCCAACTTTCTCATTTCTCATCAAATCCATCCAAATGAAGTGCGTTGCAATCATTGGGAGGAAGAAGAACTTGCTGGAGACTTGATAGCAAGGAATCGGAGGCGTTGACCGGGGAAAGGAAATCGGCATCGACGCGTTTGGAGGCTCGTTTCATTGAGATATGGACTCTTAATAGGTAAACCCCTCTAAACACCTGTAAATTCTAATTTTTCTTCGTAGATGCATCCATATAGGTACCCCGGACCTATACATGACGTTTGGTAGATTTTCGTATTCGTTTGTTAGGCGTATCGAACGCGTGCGGTTGTAGTGGGACACATGTTCGACGAAATGCCGCTTAGAATTGAAAGCATTAGTTTTTTATTCCATTTTCACGAATTATTGCTGTGTGCATTTGAAACAAATTTGTGAAGACAGATCTCGATTTCACACATTTTTGGGTCCAAATCGACAGGACACACGTGTACGAGGCCTGCGCAGTCTGTGCATGTCCTGCTGTTCGAGTACCATAAATCGACGCACAGGACACGGTTTTACGTGAATTTGATAGACACGTAGGGGAAACCTCAGCCTACGTGCTCCTAAAATTTAACGGGGGTTTTATGGAGTTTGAGTAGAGAAATCGAACCGCACGGTTCGGCTGCTGAACTGTGATGCGTGCGGAAATCGTCTAGACACGGCCTTCGTTCGGGACACGATGCAACGAGGACGACAGAAAGAAGCATGGACACATAGCCCTAGACCTAGGCTAGCCCTACACTTGACCACGTGACACGACGTGGCTCGTGTCGCGAGCTACGAGGCTCGACAAGCGCCCACGTGGTCGCGTACGCCGCACAGCAGCACAGATACGCGTATCTACGACACGTGGACACGACGCGCTGACATGTCAGTGTGTTATACATCTAGACCTAGACCCCGCCTAGCTACGTGCACGAGCACGAGGCTTCTCGTGTTGCATGTGGCGTTCTTGAGCGCGATACGTGCCCACGCGTGTACGGACTATTCCGATACGTACTGACTGGATACGATACGGATACTGGTTGATCCTGTGAGTAACCGAGCATGTCACACACGTATATAACTTCGTGTTTGCCAAGTTTCACGAGTTCTAGTTGTGTATTTTGGATTTGGGTTATCGAGTTGGGTTTTGAGTATCGGGTTTCGATTTTTGAACTTGAAATAAAGATTGGGTATCGATTTCCAGTTTTGGGTATATTTTGAGTTTGATGTTAGGATTCAGTTAAGATCTCTGAGTTTGGTTTGTAATAGACCTAATGTTTACATTCAACAATATATATCTATATGTATATATAGTTTCCTTTGTATATATAGATATCTAGTATATATGTGATATATATAAATATAGTGTATATATACATATAGTATTATACATATATCCTCCATGGGATTCTTGAATCAAATCAGATTTTCTAGATTTAGTTTCCCCTTACACACACACACCCTTTCCTTCTCTTTTATATATATATATATATATATAATATATATATATAATATATAGATATATATATATATATTATATATATATATATAGTTATATATATATATATATATTTTATTATATATATATTATATATATATATATATATATTTTATATATAATATATATATATATATATATATATATCTATATATATATATATATATATAATAGAGAGGAGTGCTCTAGAACCAACCGGCTGGTTTTGTATTATGAAACCAACCTATGTTATACACGTTGGATTGGAATTGCATGGTTGAGATTAAAAGGTGTAGACCCCACCACCTTTTAAAATCATTTAATCTCGTCCATGCAATTCTAATCCAATGTGTGTAACATAGGTTGGTTCCATAATACAAAACAAGCCGGCTAGTTTTGGACATTTATGTATATATACATTTCTATATATATATATATATATATATATATATATATATATATCTATATATAATATATATATATTTTATATAAATATATATATATTATTATATATATATTATATATATAATATTTTTTTTTTTTTTTTTTTTTGAGGAAGAAGCAATTTTATTGAAATGGAAGATGGGCTCTAAGAGCATACAGCCGGTACCAAAGGCGAAAACACAAAAGGCCTTGGTAAACTAAGAAGGGAAACATAAACCAAGGTATAAACACAAAAATAAACCGTGGCGACGAGATCCCGAGGGACTCGCGGCCGAACCCAATTCAGCAGTCCAGAGCAGCCCTAATCTGGTTCGAGGTGTGGGAGCAACACCTCATTCTTTTGTGGATTTGCCGAATCACCTCTCTGTACAATTTCGGAGGTTGGAATTGACGGTCCTCGAATCTGTATTTGTTTCTGTTTTTCCATAAAACCCAAAATGCGGCGGCAGCGACGATCTGATGCCCGTGCGACGTGTTCCAGCTGGCCAACAGATCGTTGACCCCGGTTGTGGGGAGCATATTGCACTTGCAGTGAAGAGAGTCCAAATGTGAGAAGCAGACTCCCCAGAAAGCAGAACGTGCTCGACGGATTCCGGATGGGGATCCACACAGCAGTGGCATTTGGACGCCAGACTATAACCGAAGGATATAACAGCATCATCCGTGGGGAGTTTCCGACGCGGGCGCCAGATGAGAATGGACCATTTGCCGGAATACACGTGTGCCAAAACTTGGCGGAAGGGGAGGTTGAGACAAGAATCTCTCTGAGGATGGCTCTGGCCGATGCAAGGGTGAAGATGCCACTCTGGTTGGGGGACCATCTGAGCACGTCCGGAGTGTCATTGATTGACAGATTAGAAGCACCCAAGCTCGCCTCGGCTGCCGGGCCAAGCCAATCACGCACCCTACCCCAATTCCATCCAGACGCGTCAAAATCCTATAACTCTCGGATCTCGCACAGCGGCGGAGAGATTACGTTGGGCCTGAGGATGTCAGCCCCCAGCCAGCGTTCCTTGCAAGCCTGCGAATGGCCATTGCCCAGGGTCAGACGCAAGTGAGGTTCCGCGAGGATCCGGCCACGTATGATGCGCCGCCACGATGCGGAAGATCTGTTGTTAGCCGACGCCTCGGTCAAGTGACAGAATCTGGAGTATCTCGCACGCATGAACCTGGTCCAGATCGAGTTTTCAGAGCGTATTTTCCACCACAATTTGGCTGAGAGGGCGTCGACCAAGTGGGCAAGCCTGCAGAAACCAGACCACCCTATAGTAGATTTGGCCATGGTAGCCCAACTGGCCCAGTGATGTTTGTTCTTTCCCTCGAGATGACCCCAAAAGAAATTGGCAAGGATGGATTCAATAGAATGAAGCACTTTGGTTGGGGGCGAGCACACCGCTAATGTGTATATGGGGATGGAGGATAGAACGTGCTTAATGAGGATTAACTTCCCCCAGGGGAAAGTGTGGCGTTGTGCCAGCCCGCAATTTTTTGGCGAATCTTGCAGATCATGTGTTCAAAAATTGGAGTTCGCTCTACCGTAAACCAGCGGGCAACCTAAATACATGAAAGGGGGGTAAGCTATGGAGAAGGAAGTCATGGAAGACAGCACAGCCGAGTGAGTTCTGTCGGCTTTGTGATGGGTGTATATCACACTCTTGCTGTGTTGATTCTCTGACCAGAGCATCGAGTGTATTTATCAAGAGTTCTGATGACCACCTCGACGGCTCCAATCGTGCCTGGGAGAAAATGAGGATGTCGTCCGCGTACGCCAGATGAGTAATGAGGGGGCAACCGGTCGTGGTGTGAAAGTGTTGGAACCCGGGAGATTGCGGCATGATTTTGAGGTTTCTGCTCAGGGCTTCGGCTGTGATGATAAAATGGTGGAGGAGGGGGTCGCCTGTCTAACACCACGGCTAGCTTTGAAGAAACCCTGAGATTGGCCGTTTATGACTGTGGAAAACCAGGAGTTGTTGATGGATCTGAAGATGATGTCGATGACAGGTTCCGAAAAACCAAAGGCTCTGAGTACCCAGATCATGAACTGCCAATCGAGGCGGTCATAAGCTTTTTCCATGTCCAGTTTGATGGCAACGTTCCCCCTCTGGACGGAATTTCATACACGTGATCATCTCTTGTGCCAGAAGGATATTATCGGAGATATTACGACCTTTGACGAAGCCGCTTTGCTCTTCGGATATGATTCTGGGGAGAATGTCGACATTCTGGAGGCCAAGATTTTAGAGAGAATTTTGTTAGTGAAAGTGCAGAGGCTGATCGGTCTGAAGTCCTTGAATGAGTCCGGATTGACTTTCTTGGGAATGAGGATGATGTGAGCGGAGGATATAGATTTCGGATAAGTGGCACCTTGAAAGAAAGCGATAGCGGCATCCCCGAGGTCGGACCGAATGATGTCCCAGCAAGAACGGAAGAAGACCCGTTGAATCCGTCCGGACCCGGGGCGTGTTGGCATTAATGGACCACACTGCCATTTTAATCTCATCGACGGATGGGGGGGCGCTGAGTCTAGCGTTATCCCTTTCATTAATCAGGGAGGGGATCTCGGACAGGAATCCATCATCTTTAATCACGGCCTCTTTGGCGAACATGTTGGAGAAGTAGTTCGTAGCTGCCATCTGAATATCCTCCTGATCGTCAAGAATATGACCGTTATCATCGCGGATGCGGTGAATCTTGAGAGAGCTTCTGCGTCCTTTGACGCATTTGTGAAAGAAGCCAGAGTTCTTGTCCCCCTCCAAGTCCCAGGATAATCTTGCCTTTTGTTTCCAAAATTCAGATTCAACCCTGATTCTGGATTTGAGGATGGCCTTCGCCAGGTTGAGAGAGGCGCGATTCTCCTGGGAATTGAATAGGGCGAAATCAATCTCCGTACGGGTGACATCGTCTTCCGCATCTTTAATAGCCTGGAAAATGTCACCGAACGCAATTTTGCTCATGTGGTAAGGGCTTTTCTAGTAGCTTTGAGTTTGGAAGCAAATCTGATCATAGGGTCGTGATGAGTGACAGAGGCCCATGCCTCCTCCACGATGCGCATGAACTGGGGGTGGTGGCGCCAGAAGTCGAGGAAGCGGAAGGATTTTTTGATGCGGTTATGAGTGATGTTGATCTCAAGAAGTAGTGGGGAATGGTCAGATTCTGTGGAATTTAGGTGTGACAGATTGCTGATCAGACCCAAATCCGTCCAACAGTCATTGACCATGGCACGATCCAGACGGGAGTACTGCCTACGCGAACCATCTTGCATGTTGCACCAAGTGAACTGGTTGCCGTGGAAGGGGATGTCGGACAGATGAGCGGCTAGCACGAAGTTGTTGAAGTCCTCCATGGCCGAGTGAGGGGGATCACGACCACCAGATTTCTCCTCTCTGCAAGAGACCGTGTTGAAATCTCCGATGCAAAGCCATGGCACGTCATCGTGCAGGATGGAGGGGCCCAACAGAAGCTCCCAAAGCACTTTACGCTCCGGTATGCTGCAGCTCCCATGGATGGCCGACAGGATGAAGCGTGTCTTGAAAGCGGGATGTTCAACCCAACAGGAGAGGGCTTGTGGGGAGTCGTTGATAATGCCAAAGCGGAAGTCGGCTGCGAAGAAGATCCAAATGTCGTGACAACCGTTAATAGCGGAAGGGAATCCCAGCTTGAGTTGGATTTCTTTCATTTTTCTGTGAGGTATTTTGGGTTCGATGATTACAAGTAAATCAATCCGATGAGATTTGGTCAGACTGATGATCCGATTCATAGTCTGTTTATTACCAATGCCACGAACATTCCAAGAAAGAATGTTAGGCATTACAGGAGGAGGTAGGTGGGTTTAGCAGCTTTGCGGCGGATCTCGTGGTCATCGCCGGACGCTGCCTTTGTTTCTTGGATTTCTTCTTTTTCTTGGGGCTTTTGCTGACCGGAGGTATAGTCCGATTTGAACCCGATTCAGCGACAGCGACTGCTGAGGGGGAAATGTCATTGTCTTCGCACTCCGACAGAGCGCAGAGAGGATTGTCTCGATCGAGGAAACCCGCTTGCTGTGCCTGCCAAAATCTTTCGGTAAGCGGGGAGGACGGTATGGGAGGAATGCTGGTCGAACGAAGCGGGTGGATGTAGTGGCGGAGCAAGGAGCCCCGACCACCCCTCCGACCACCCCACCGTTGGGGGAGATCTGAGAGCGGCGGTGGAGGCGTATTGAGGTTGGGCGTCGAGGGAGGGAGGGGTAGGGGGTTGTGTAGGGGGACTATATCGAGGCCGGAGGGTGGGGAGTGGCGGGGGGGATGGTGAGGCCTCCGGAGGTTGGCGACTCTAGATAGCAGTCATCCGGATCAAGGGCTCGAAGGAATTATGGAGAGTAATGGCGAGGGAGGTGGATGAGGGTATTGGAGGCAGTCAGGAACCGGCGGCGCGCTGACGCCGACAGCGGAATCAGCAATCTCTCGCTGGACTTGAGAAGAGTGATGGGCGAGAAGGGGTGGGGCTGAGCCAGAAGCGGGAAGGTTGGTGGAACTCCGAGCTGGAGGTTGGGGGATGTGTGGGATCCGCGTTGCTGGGGGAAGGGGTTGTTGCTCCGGATTCGCGCGCTTTCCTGGGGACAGGTTTCTTGAGTTCCGGATGAGCGGAAGCAGTGTTGTAAAGAGTGGCCGCACATCTGGCAGTGTTGACAGAAAATAATGCTGTTGTCGTAGACCAGCGTTTGACTGAATGATTGATCGCCGAGTTCTATCTCTATCACTTTGGGTGGTTCGGTTGTGAGGTCCAGCTCTACGCAAATCTTTGCGTAGTTACATTTAGATAGGTTCTTTGTTTCTTCGGCGATGGCAACAAGAACACCGAACGCACTGGCGATCCTCTTGAGGGCTGCAGCAGGAAAACAAACTAGGGGGAGATTGGGAGGGTGATCCAGGAGGTGACGATGGTCGAATCGATCTTCGGGTTGAAGTTAGGCGACCATTTGGCAATTTTGGCCAGCTGATTGTCAATTTTGGTCATTCCTTTCATCCACACTGTGTTGAAGTCCTGATCGGAGGCAGATGGAGAAGCATGTGTTTGGGATCGAGAGGAGCAATCCGGTATGACGCCGAGAGACCCCATCGAGCGATGGCTTCCCGCACCACAGAAATTTTAGGGCATCCGGAGCCGAACTTGAGAACCACTGTCTGATGAAAGGGGAGGAGAGGGAGCGGATCTCTTCGCAGGAGAAGGGGACCCGGATAGGGTAACCGTCCGCGAAGGTGACAGGTGGACTTCAGGCAAGACCACGTCAGCTACCGGGCACGGAACAACCTTTCTCCGATCAGGTCTCAGAGCGTCCGCGAAGGAAGTAGGGAGGGAACAGGAGGCCGAGGGTGGGATGGCACGGGCCCGAGTGGAGAGGGGGTCTGCCGAGGAGCTCGGGAGAATTCCACCGGAGGCCACTCCTGCAACTGCCGGAGGGAAGGAGTCTTGCGCTAAGGGGGTTCCCGAGCAGGCAAAGGCCTGAGGGGTAGAGAGGGGGGGAGGAGGTAGCCCCGCGGCCAGAGAGGACCGGGGCGGCGTCGCGGCGGACTGTCCCAACCGGGAATGAGCGGAGTTGGGCCACGAGGGAGCGAACAGGGTCGACCCCACTGGACCTAGGCCGGGGGCCGGGGAGGGAGAGGGAGAACTACCGCCTGGGTCCAAGATGCGAGGATGTGGAGGATCGGCAAGAAGAGAGCCCACGCGAGAAGAGGGACCCAGCCGACTGGGGCGCAGCACGGATCAAACTGCACGAGGGGGGTGCCGCCAAGCTCGGGTGCAGCTAAGTTGCGCCAACAGCAAAGGGGGGGCCAAACGCACACCAGACTGCGCAAGCGGGGGAGAGGATCCGCCACGTGGGAGGGGCCCGCTAGCTGCCCCGAGTGAGCAGACACTCCTGCGCCAAAAATGGACAGTGTCCCCACCCGTGGACCGCGCAGAATAAGAAGTCACGTGGGTCTCCATGGGACTGGGACCCACATCAAGGGGGCTGATAGTCCCTGCGCAAATCGAAAGGATAGATCCAAGTGCAGTAGATTGCGCAGGCGGGAGTTCGAGGGAACGCTGACGACCGCGTCAACGCCCGAAGCCCGAGGAGCTCGCTCCCCTAGGGAGCAGACCCACGTGGGAAGACGTGGAGAAGTTGGCCTGCAGTCCAGAGCACGCCAGAGGGGGGGAACTCGAGGACGTTCTCGCCGTAGGTCGACGCCGGGGCGCTGAACGCCGGAAAAGGGGAACGTCGGCCACCGTAAGGGCTGCGCGAAAGCACCCGGGGCCACTGTCGTCGACGAGGATGCAAGATCCGAACCAGAGGCGGAGGGGGGCGGCCAGCACAGCGGTGGCGCCACCGTAGGGTGAGTCTGCCAGAGAAGCGAAGAGGAGCGGTCGACCAGGGCAATGAGCTCCGCTGGCCAACGCGCGCGAGGAGGGAGAAGGGAATAGACACCGTCCTTGGGGGGGTAGGGGGGTGGGGCCGGCGGCCGGCGGCTCCAACCACGGCGGTGGTCTGAGGAACACCCCCATTGACCACGCGAATCACCTCCGAGGCGGCCTGGGCCTCCCGGCAAGGAGGAGCCGGGAGAAATGAGTCACTCCGTCGCCGGCGGGCACGGAGGCAAGTGCGGGGGGGAAATCCGAGAGGGATGAGGACCCAGGATCGATGGCAAGGAGGAACGGGGTGGTCAGCGCCGCTGCCTGAAACGGCGCGGCCGGGCCGGGACCCACCTGCCGGACGAGCGGGGTCAGCGACGAGGTAGGGGTACGCGAGGCGACTCCGACCTCTACGACGTCGGAGAACGACGGGGGTACCCGTCGGTCTCGACGGGCTGACGCGGCGGGCGGGGGCCTCAGGAGGCGGTGGGAACCAGGATGGGAAGAGGGGAAGAAGGGTTCGGGGGGGGAGGAGCCCATACCAGAGTTTATATATATATTTATATATATATATTATAGATATTATTATATATATATATATATATTATTATATTGATATTGTCAACCCCTTGACCAAATTTTTTGAATTATTAAATTTTTATCCTCCATGGGATTCTTGACCCACCACCTTTTAAAATTATTTAATCTGTCCATGCAATTCTAATCCAATGTGTGTAACATAGGTTGGTTCCATAATACAAACCAGCCGGCTAGTTTTGGAACATTTCTGTATATATACATTTCTATATATATATAATATATATATATATATTTTAATATATATTATATATAAAATATATGTTGATATTGTCAACCCCTTGACCAAATTTTCGAATTTATTAAATTTTTATCCTCCATGGGATTCTTGAATCAAATCTCAGATTTTCTAGATTTAGTTTTCCCCCTTACACACACACCCACACCAACACACACACACACACAACACATATATATATATATATAATATATATATTATTAATAGATATAATATATATATATAGATATATATGTTGAAAATTGTCAACCCCTTGACTAAATTTTTTCGAATTTATTAAATTTTTATCCTCCATGGGATTCTTGAATCAAATCTCAGATTTTCTAGATTTAGTTTTCCCCTTACACACACACACACACCCTTTCCTTCTCTTTATATATATATATATATATATTATATATATATATATATATATATATATATATATTATTTCCCTACACACACACACCCTTTCCTTCTCTTGCTATCTATTAATATATATATATATATATATATAGATATATATATATATATATATATATATATATATATATATATATTCCTTACACACACACACCCTTTCCTTCTTTATATATATATATATCTATATATATATATATATATATATATATATATATATATATATATATAATATATATATATAGGAGTGCTCTAGAACCAACCGGCTGGTTTTGTATTATGAAACCAACCTATGTTATACACGTTGGATTGGAATTGCATGGTTGAGATTAAAAGGTGTAGACCCACCACCTTTAAAATCATTTAGTCTCATCCATGCAATTCCAATCCAATGGTGTAACATCGGTTGGTTCCATAATCAAACCAGCCGGCTAGTTTTGGAACATTTCTGTATATCTATATATATTTATATATTTATATATATATATATATAAATATATAATATATATATATATATATATATATATTATATATTTATATATTTATAATATATATATTATAAATATATAAATATATATATATATATATATATATATATATATATATTAAAATATATATAATATATATATTATTATATATATATATATATATATATATATATATATATATATATATATAGATAATTATATAATTTTATATATATTATATAGATAATTATATAATATCTATATATATAATAATATATATAATATATATATATATATATATATATAGATAATATATATATTTTATATATCTATATATATATATATATATATATATATATATATATATATCTATATATATATATATATATATATATATGTTGGTATTGTCAACCCCTTGACCAAATTTTTCGATTTATTAAATTTTTGTCTCATGGATAAATGGTTATGTTTTGTTTTAAATATATATCAAAAAGAGGACCAACAGAGTATATTTGAACTGACAGGGGGCTTTGTGAAAAAACCCAAATTTCAAATCCTATTCTAAGCCGACTCCTTCCTGTATTCAAAATCTCGAGTAGGGGATAGATTCAAATATATAAGAATCAATCAAGATTGATTTGAATAAAGGATCTCCCTATCCGTTCTCTTTGGCCTAAAAACCTACCTATTTATAAGGAGAAGGTGGCAGCCGAACTCTTCCATTGACGAGAGGAGCATCATCTAATCTTGGAGGACTCTTTCCTGTGTTCGACACCAACCCTTGTGTCGATCACCAACCAATTGCCAACAAGCGTTGCCGAGCCTGTCAGGTAATCCTGCCTCAAATTTCAACCATACCTTTATGCCTAATACTGTTCGATGTAATGGCTAATAGAGTTTTGTGTCAAAACAAATAAGGTATCACAGGCTAGCAATCATAGATGTGTATTTATGTCAGAAGTAGTATGGTAAGGCATTGGCTTGTATAAAGGGAATTGCTAGACTAAGATGAGTGTCTAATAGAATATCCTAAGCAAACCTGGGTACAACATAGGCTCTGACTTGGTTGGGAGAATACTCTAGGTAGTTACACACATGATCATTATTTAGAGGTATCAGTGACCAGGAGGAAGAGGATCCTGGCAACAGGGTCACCACTTGTCCCGAGTACTGGTTCTTGGCAGAGCAGAGTATCCCTTTCACCATAGTTATGGTGTCTAACCCAACCAAATTTTCTTATATCCAATGGATACTTATGTTTGATTTTCCTGGGTACTCAATTGGTAATGAAATAGGGACAACCCCTTATTTAGGCCAGGTACCTATATGTCCAGCTTGCATCTGACATGTCCCCTTCTAGTTGATTCACTGCTTTTACTCATGACCTGGATGATCAGTCCATTGCTACTGTTCAGTCCACATTAACTCTTTAATATCAAACTTGCACTTCATTACAGTCCTTGGCATGATGCATATATATCACATTCCTTGATACTTGAACAATATCACATACTTGTTTCACTTTATTAGGATTGAACATTAAAGTGGCCTTAGTTTAAATACTATATAAATTAATCCAGGATTGCATCTGTTGGTATAAATGATTCTTGAGCACCAAATACTCTGGTGTAGTAACTGGTGTAATCGAGGGGCTTAATGTACAACAGACTAGGTCACAGGTTCTTGGAGAAATAGAACTGTTGTGAGTTCAAGGGAGTTTCTGTAGCCTATAGGTAGAAGGGTACACTGAACTGTCTATAGCCTGGTAACCTCAACTGGTTGGTAGCAGTACATGAGAATGAGGTTTATTGATTCCTTTTTGAACAGTGGAACTGTCACACAAATTTATCAAACCATAGGAACCAAAGGGGCAGGTATCAGTATCAGAGATAGCCAGGGACTGGGAAGCAACAGGGATACTAGCCTGTACTTGGCTTGGCAAGCTTGAATTGAATAGGAAAGCAGAGAATACCAGCAGGGGTGTTAGCTACATGTATCAGTTCCCTACATACCCTAGGCAAGACCAGCCCTATCCTTGTACAAGTTGACTGAAACCCTTAGGGAGTCAGCCCTATGAGCCATATTACCTCTATGTTCAAACCCCATGGGCAGCACATAGGACATTGGTTAGGATGGGTTGCAGAGTGTGGGATGCATGAATAGTTTTACCTTCTGTGCATCCCCCCTTGCTCACATGTCCTGTCTAGAGCTTGGTTTAGTCCTTATAGCTGAAGCCCTTAGATTGTAGGCATGTAGCATATTGGTTTTTACATTGAAGTGATTTTAGTATTATACTATATATCCTAAATACTTCCTGAATACATCTAGCATATAGGTTAAGAGGAGGGTTTATTCATGACTATTTGCACAGGATATTGAGGGTGCATACAATGGTCATTAATTCCAGGAAACAGGGACAACCATGTCAGGTATTTACTAATAGGATAGGCTAGGCCTAGTACCCCCATTGAGATCAGTTGGGTCATTCAGACTAGGTACCAGGAAGAACCTATAGTAGAATACGCTGGTGTTACCTATATGTCTTTGATGTATCAGTTGACACCCATAATTGGTAGTACAATAGTACATATGCCAGGAAACAGAGTGTGGGTATGTGCCTACAGGTTTCAGTAGCAGTCCTTGGTGATACCAAATGGGACAATTATAGACTACTGATGTTACAGTAGGAGTTTGTAGTCTATTATGTACAAGGGAACGCATGGTAGGAGAAGTGGAGTGTGATATGTGTGTTCATGACTGTGTGTGTGTAAATATATGAGCACCAGTTATACAGGTAGGAAGTAAAACCTGTGGGTTTACCTGTTGTACCATATGTAGGTGTATATCTTAAGTTAGTTACTAGGTGCAGCAACACATGGTTACAGGAGTAAAGGAAGACAATGGGTACCAGAAAACTTGAAGAGTCATCAAATCGTATCAGTAGCAGTTGAATGATTTAATTGACTTGTTAGAAATAAATAAGGTCTTCTATACTGGAACACATGTTCCATTTTGGTCGGGGATCCCTATACCTGATACAGGATGAAATATGGGGTGCATAGGAGCAGCCTTGGGTTCTAAATACAAATAGCAGGGAAGTGGTATAGACACTGTTGTGTGTGCATCTAAGTATAAATCCCTATATACCAGCTCTGGATATCCTTGCAAGAACACATGACCAGGGGCTAAGGGTCTGTAGCAATTTAGGATGTAGAAGTAATGAACTACTGATCTTTTACAGAATGAAGTAATAATTCTAAGATTAGCGAACTATGCATGAACTGATATTTTTGTTCGCATGCAATTCCTTTGAACAATTCCTTAAATTTGTTTAATCTTCCTTCTCGTCAGAACTACACTGGTTTTCTGTATCTGTCACCAACATGTTATGCTATTTAGAAGATGTGATGTCATACTTTGTTAGTTATCAAATATCTTGGTAAATGTTCAAGGTTTGGTTGATCCTCTTAGTTGGGGATACTGCCAGTACAACAGCAAGAACAAATGTCTTTATCCCAATATCCTTTTTCTTTCAGCTGTTTGAAGGGCTTTATCCTTTGTGACATCACTTTTTTACAGCCTCAATCCAAGTCCAGTTAGACCTACTCTTAGTTTTAGTATATCTTTTAAGCAATATATGTCATTTGTCACACGTTAGTTTATGCCTCACTCTTTGGAGTTGTGTAACTGTGTTACTATAGTGTGGTGTACTCCAAATACCATGTTAACTAAGGTAAAATTAGAAATAGGAAGTTGTCTAGAGACCTAACTATAGAGTAGATAGTTGATATTTTCTTCCATTATTAACACTGTAACTCCACAAAACAGGTTACTTGGACATTGACACAGATTCTGACCCGTGCCAGCAGCTCGGGACCTAAGGCAAGTATACTTGCCTTTCTATACAGCTTTATTTACATGCACTCTTTTATTATTATCCAGTTTTCTATATTATTTACATATATCTTTCATATCCTACTTGTATTTTATAATTGCTATATAGACTGTGTTCACAGTTAGCTGTGTCTTATTGGATGTATTCGTTTGAGACTTGATTGAGTCATGCCGTGGGTCGAGAAGTCATAAACTGAGCTGTTATACCTCCTTGTCTTAAAATCTTGAAGCTAACCTGCGAGTCCACACTAGGGGCGAGGGTTAGTGGTTATTGGTCCACACCTGCAAGTCCATACTAGGGGCGAGGTGATGCTAACCTGCGAGTCCACACTAGGGGCAAGGGTTAGTAGTATATGGTTGACACCTGCGAGTCCACACTAGGGGCGAGGGTGATACTAGCCTGCGCGTCCGCACTAGGGGCGAGGGCTAGTAGTTGATCAACCTGCGAGTCCACCCTAGGGGCGAGGGTTTGAGTATTTGATTTGGTTATCCGTTGACATCTTGACATGAGTTCTCTCGTCCTCGTTCAGCAGTTCATTTAGTGTAGTCAGTGTACAGATTCGTTTTATTCATTGCTCAGTTTTACTTGTTTATTCTGTATTTTTCTCCATGCATAATAAACTTTTAGAAAGGCTCATTTTTATGTATCTTGCTAGTCCTCTGAGGACCTGATGATCTCTTCAGGATAGCCGAGTTTGAGTCAGGAGCAGACGAGAGGTTTGAGTCAGCATCAGACCGCAGTGCTTGCAGTTGAGGTCACCTTGATTAGCAGATTGTACTCAGTTAGTTATTTCTTGTATTTCTCTATTTTCGTCTATTGGTAGTGGATTTGTGTCCACCGGACGTGACATTGATTCTTGGAGACATTCAGTTATATTCATTATTATTCAGTTCCATGTCTTATTCATTGGTCTTGGTTGTGATTTGGTTATTTATGTGGATGAGATATAGATTTCCCCCGTGATTATAGATTCAATGACTCGTGTATATTAGACAGCGTTCTACCGTTGACACTGTGGCGTAGGCTGGGCTTGGACACGTCTTGTATCCGAAAAGCTGGTGCGTATCGTGACAATTTTTTGGTGGCCCATGCATGTCAACGTTAATCACTTTGGTTACATTATTGTACCGTCGTGAGCCTGCGAATAGGAATAGACACTTAGATCTCATCCACACGTCTTGACTCATTATTGCCTCTAATCCTTGATTTCATTGAATCTTTGATTTGCATCCTGCTTGAAAATCTCTTCAATGGCTAAAGTATTTTCTTTGTTACAGTTAAGATGGACTCTCAAGACAACAACGCTGCACTGAACACTCCACCGCTACAGGAGGCTCTTTCACATACGTGACCCCACCAACACAAGGAGGCCAGCTCACTCATATAGGCAATCAGCCACAGCTCTCGAGATTCTACAGAGGCGATATTCACCACCTCCACAGTTTCTTCTGCAGACTCCACCACCAGTACCCGGTCTGCCACCAACACCTCCCACCGCCAGCATAAGTCTCGCATCCAGCACGTGTTCCACACCCAGTTCCAGCCAGCAACCAGTACCAGCGATGTACCCAGCTCCTATGATGTATCCAGCACATCCGATGTATCCAGCACCATTTCTGCCTCCGCCCCCAGCACCGGACAACGTCACACTCTTGGGGATCTTCCAGCAACAAGCCAACATGTTTTGCGACACTTTGAGAGAGGCTCTTCAGATTCGAGATGCTCCCGCGACAGCGCCCTGGGACGTCCAAGCACTTCATAGACCTCCGGTTAGGGAATTCCATGGGACCGAGGGAATTCTCTACGCTGACGAGTGGTTGGAGAACGTTGAATGATACTTGAAGATAGCCCGAGTCCCAGAAGATCTGAAGATCGAGTCAGCTAGTGGACAGCTTTTCGACATCGCACGAACGTGGTACCAAGGCGAACCCTAATTTTCTGCTCCAGACGTGACTTGGGAGGAATTCAAGCGACTATTCAAGAGAAATTCTATCCATACATAGTGCGGAGGCGTTGGTGAGTCAGTTCGAGCATCTAGAGCAGGGCAACCACACCGTCGACGAGTACACATCGGAGTTTTCTCGCCTCAGCCACTTCGCGGAGAACTTGGTCAGCACCCTGAAGACAAGGCACGACGATTCAGAAAAAGAATATCTCACGAGATTCGTCTAGCCATCACCACCAGTCGAGCCACCACTTACGAGGAGATTCTAGAGGTCGTCCAAGCTGTAGAAGAGGAGCTGAGTCACAAGTCGAAGAGGAATCGAGATGCACTCGGAGGAGGCAGCAACCAAGCAGCACCGGCAAAACGTCCCAACATTCCAGGGAAGACACCAGCGCAGCAGTAACCATAAGCAGCCCCACGTCAAGTCCAAGATGTTCCCATCTGTCAGCATTGCTCGAAGAAAGGCCACACTCAAGAAAATTGTCGTGGCAGATTAGGGTTGTGTTGGATTTGTGGATCCAACCAACACATGTCTCGCAATTGTCCGAAGAGGAACGCAAGTGCCCCATCACTACCAACCGCAGAAGGAGGGCGAGCCTTTGCCATGATCACGAAAGATACAGTGATACCACGAGGTGCAAATGACAGAAATTTTCAGTAGATTATAGAAAAAGCATTATTAATAGGCACTATGTTTGACTTTGACTTTCGAGTATTCAATAATTTGATAGCAGTTGAGTTAGACTTTTCATTCTAGTAGATCATGGCTCATTTAAATTTCGAGGACGAATTTTGTTTAAGGGGGGTAGAGTTGTCAACCCCTTGACCAAATTTTTCGAATTTATTAAATTTTGTCTCATGGATAAATGGTTATGTTTTGTTTTATAATATATATCAAAAATTGGACCAACAGAGTATATTTGAACTGACAGGGGGCTTTATGAAAAAACCTAAATTTCAATTCCTATTCTAAGCCGACTCCTTTCTGTATTCAAAATCTCCGAGTAGGGGATAGATTCAAATCTATAAGAATCAACCGAGATTGATTTGAATAAAGATCTCCCTATCCATTTCTCTTTGACCTATGCCAAACCCTACCTATTTATAAGGAGAAGGTGGCAGCCGAACTCTCTCCATTGACGAGAGTAGCATCATCTAATCTTGGAGGACTCTTTCCTGTGTTCGACACCAACCCTTGTGTCGATCACCAACCAATTGCCAACAAGCGCTGCCGAGCCTGTCAGGTAATCCTGCCTCAAATTTCAACATGCTTTTATGCCTAATACTGTTCAATATAATGGCTAATAGAGTTTTTTGTCATAACAAATAAGGTATCACAGGCTAGCAATCATAGATGTGTATTTATGTCAGAAGTATGGTAAGGCATTGGCTTGTATAAAGGGAATTGCTAGACTAAGATGAGTGTCTAATAGAATATCCTAAGCAAACCTTGGTACAACATAGGCTCTGACTTGGTTGGGAGAATACTCTAGGTAGTTACACCACGTGATTAGTATTTAGAGGTATCAGTGACCAGGAGGAAGAGGATCCTGGCAACAGGGTCACCACTTGTCCCGAGTACTGTGCTTGGCAGAGCAGAGTCCCTTTCACCATAGTCTATGGTGTCTAACCCAACCAAATTTTCTGATATCCAATGGATACTTTATGTTTGACTTTCCAAGGTACTCAATTGGTAATGAAATAAGGACAACCCCTTATTTAGGCCAGGTACCCATATGTCCAGCTTGCATCTGACATGTCCCTTCTCTTGATTCACTGCTTTTACTATGACCTGGATGATCAGTCCATTGCTGCTGTTCAGTCCACATTAACTCTTTAGTATCAGACGTTGCACTTCATTATAGTCTTGGCATGATGCATATATATATTAATTTCTTGATATTTGAACAATATCACATACTTGTTTCACTTTATAGGATTGAACATTAAAGTGACCTTAGTTTAAATACTATATGAATTAATCCAGGATTGCATCTGTCACGACCCGCTCCCGAATAATCGGACACGAGTCGGACGCCCAGCCTTCGTCGTTAGACATGACGAAGAAGTAAGTTGTACCAAGCTAGGGAAATCTAACCAGATAAACATAAATGTGCACAATCACAGCATCTATACACAATCCCAGAAAGATCACCATAATCCACAAATCCATATCACAAAGGTACAGAGTCAACAGGAATGGAATATGCTATGAACTCTAAAAACAATATCTAGAGTAAGCTAAGTAGTCTAAACCTGAAGCCTCTAGCTAAGTCATGTCTCCATCCTGCTCAGCTAAGATCCCGGGCTCTGGCCCATAGGGTTGAACAATATCCTGAAAGTACACCTGCAACTTATCTAATCAGAGCGAGCAAAGTACAGTTCTAGGTAATGAAACAGAACATCATATAGAAATGAGTACAGGAGAACATAAAATAAAAGTACAGGGAAAGAACATAAAAGTACAGGAATGTAAAGTACAGAAATAAAGTACAGGAATGTAAACCATGAACCTGAAGTACAAGACATGACATGTGCACAATGTTTGAAATACAACTAGCCTATGTGACCGGCTGGGGTGAGTACAGGAATATGTACATGAGTATATGAATATCGGTACGGCTTAGGACCCACGTGCACAGTGCGAGGCCTAAGCTATCTATATGAATTTTAGAACCGGGGTTTGGTCACATAGCTAGTGTATTTCCCTTCTTCGACACAAGTAAGTACAAGAACAGGAAGTATAAGGGTACAAGATATCGTGTCACAACGTGTCATCAAGAGAAGTACAAGATATATAAATGCACAAAACCATAGAAAGTACTTGCGTTGCTCCGGGTGATTAAGGGTAGAAATAGATCTGTAAGTCCACCTGAATATAGATATAAGTTGGTTAATCATGATTAATTAGTTACTAGCTATATCTATGATAAATCCTAAAATGATTTAGTTCTCTATTTAGAAAGGCCAAAGGTCTAAAGTCTGGTTCCTGATCAACCTTTGTAACAATTATTAGAAAACCTTAGAATTATAAGTTAGCTTAAATTAGTTTGTTTATAAATACTACCATAAGTTATATGGTAAACTAACATCAATATTTTCAATGCAATAAACACCACTGCACCAATCAACCAGTACCCTAACTATATACAAAGACAGACCACCTACTGCAGCCCATTAATCCAAATTCTCTTTTATTTGGATGAGTATGCAACTCACCCAACAGCAAAGTCTCTAAGAACATAATGTAAAGTTAAACCCTTATAAAAAACCATGCATCACATCTAGTCTCCATTCAAAGTTCTCAAAAACCAACAGTTCACCCAACTTATGCAGCTCAGTTTATCATTCAAATTATACAGCAAGAAGTAAAATAGAGTTCCTTCATGAAATGGAACTCAACACTTAAAAATAACGGCTATCTCCTTCCCTTTGCAAATAGCAACCCCCGTACAGACTTCACGTGCCTTTGAGTTCAGTCGGCTACTAGCATCCGAACCCCGTGGAGGACATGATCTATCCTAGGACAAACTGCTTGAACCATGAATTTATATCGGCACTGACACACGATCGCCCTATAATCAATTTTCATTCAAGAATGCACTCAAGACAAAAAGAAATTCGGTCACAAAGGAGGAGAAGAATACCTGAGAATGAATCTGTAGAACGAATCTCAATTCCAAGAAGTCGGACACGGTCCTCGCGTATCCAGATTGTTGTTGCACCTATTTGGATAGAACGTCGAGCAGTTAAAGCTCAGTAAAATTATACTACGATGCCGAGCTTCCTTTTTTCATTTGAAACTTAGGAATGCCAGAGCACAACAAGAATCCCTAGAGATCGATACTTCACTCAAACCTAGTAAGAATTAGCGAAAAATCTGATCAGTTCCATGAAGTAGAACCTCATTTCATCAATGAAGCTCCACCAAAACCAATTCAACACAATTGCTACAAAAATCAGTCGGAGACGACTTACCTAAACTCAATTTTGCAGATATCTCAGTTGCTGGCTCGTTCGATTTCGATCTTGATTCGATCAGGTCCAATCGATCTAGGACGAACGATCGTTTGATGAAGCCGATCGATCAATTCAAGAAGACTCCAGATCTGATCTCAGGATCCAACGAAAATGGAAAAGAATTAGGAATCGAACAAGTTCCTACAAGAAATTAGAGTGCTCACCTACGAAACGTGATGGGCAAGGAATCGGTAGAGAGAACCGACAGGAGTTGAAGATCCTCCGCTGGGACTGGATCACCTCGTCGTCGTCAATTCCGAGAGCTACGAGCTCTGCTACGAGAAGCCTCTGCTGGAGTATGGCGTTGTCATCACCGTGCCTATTCACCGAAGGAGATAGCCATCGATGCCATGATCCACTCTTCAAGAACTAGGGTTGGTAGAAAATTTTGAGAGGAAAGGATGAAGAAGGAACGATGGAGCTTCCTCTTCTTTTGGAAAGAAAGTATAGAAATGAAAGGACAAAGGAAAATATCCTGGTATGATTGTTGTTGTTTAAATAGAAAGTTCCACTCGTGACTGAGTTGATTTGGAGGAAAAAAATTTGAAAGAGGGAAATTACATTTGAAATTTTGTTTCAGGCACATGTTCAGTTAGTTGGGAATTAGCTGGCTAGTTGTTGGAAAACCAAATAAACATTTGTCCATTCGACAAAGAGACAGGCCCAAAGGGCCAAGGACCAAGGCCCAAGGATTGAATAAATCATAGAAGAGTACTTAATCTATTTAAAATAAAATCACTAATCTTTCTAATTATAAAACTTACCAAATCACTAATCGTTATTTATTTAGAGGAAGGTGGGGTTACAAATCTCCCCCCCTTAAAATAATTTCGTCCTCAAAATTTCAGGGGACAACATACTCTATTAAATTCAAATCAAAATAATAGTTCTCAATCACAACTTTTATTAAAACTAAAATTTTTTATTGAAAAACAAAATACAATCATTCAAACAAGCTAGGATAGCGCTCCCGCATCTCATCCTCGCGCTCCATGTGGACTCTCCTGGAGAGTGGTACCTCCACATGACTTTGACAAATGGGACTGTCTAGTTCGCAGTTACTTCTTTCTTCGGTCAAGGACCTCCACCGGCTGCTCCAATTAGGTCAAACTCGGGCCCATCTCTAGCTCTGAGTAGTCAACGATATGGCTAGGATTAGAATATAGCAACAGAGATGGGACACGTGGAAGACATCATGTATCCCCTCCAGGCTAGCAGGAAGTACTATTTGATATGCAACCTCGCCAATCCGTACGGCCACGTCGAGGGACCAATGTATCTGGGACTGAACTTCCTGCTTTGTCAAATCGGATAAAGCTTCTGGTCGGCGAGATCTTTAGGAACACCATGTCTCAACTACTCAAGAGGTCGTCTGCTACTGCACTCCATTGCTTCTGTCGATCCTGTGCAACCCTATGACGCTCTGAGCCTTGAGACCAAGTACACACAAGAAGTTGAATAAATACGCTTTGACAACGATCGGGATCAAACAGGCACGAGGTGGATGAATTTTCGATTACGACTTAGAGGAGAAAACCATAACGACACGATCTTTTTAAGCATGATCAATTTTAAAAGTTTAACACAACTGAACTAGAACAAGATATGAAGATCATGGTTTAGACAAAATGTGATAATACAAGCACAAGTGATAAAAAATTTGGTGGTAGGACGGAATCAAATCTAGCAGGATGTATATATTGAGAAAATCAAATGTTTCAACGATAAAATGCAAGAAGAGGAAGTTTGCAAGGGTTAATTGAAAAACGTAAAAAATACCCAGGAGGTATTAGTATCAAATCAGGATGAGCGTGCAAGGATTTGTGATTTTTGGAATATCAATAATTATATAAAAAGGGATATAGTCTCTATGGTGTCCGGGAACATAAAACCATTTGAAGTCACTTTACCTAGAATCCCTGCCTTGCCATGTACATCTGACTGCAGTAAACTTTTGGTTCCATGACTCAAATAACGATATGCTACCGAACACTCTATCGACTTATCCATTTCAAACAAATATAAACGAAATAACTCAATGAATCAAAATATGAAGAATTTAGGACAAAGTCTTAATAATACCCAAAAACCGACAAATACCTAAAATTATTTCAAATTAAATTTTCTGCCTTGCCAGTGCACAGCTGGCTGCAGTGAACCCTCAGTCTTCGTAATCCAGATAATGGCTGCAGTACACAACTGCGACGCCCTAGTAGGTCATCAAGTAGTCTTTCGACCTTATCCATCGAATTTCAAAAGAGTTTCAAGGAATTCAAAATGAGTTCTCATAGTCCAAGTCACAAGAAAGGTGATGTTTCTTGTCCTTTAGAAAATAAGAGTTTTACTAGGCGCCAGAATCAACAAAAGATTCAACAATGAGTAGTGGGTACTAAAAGGACAACCAAGGAGATTTTAAGTCTCGAACAGGGAACGAAGTTTCGAATAGTAACCGAAATCTCAATAAAATTTGAAATGATAACAAGACTACGTATATAGAACGTTATCCCGAATAGATAACAGAGTCTGAAGGATGAACAGAGGTAAGGTATGGAATAGAAACAACATCTGAAGTAAGAAGCAAAATCTTGAATCGGAAACAGAGTTTAACAAACTCTCGAATAACAACGAAATCTCGAACAGATTTCGAATGGAAAACAAAATCCCCAATAGAATACAAGGTCGTAAATGGAAAGTAATTCTCGAATAGGAAATCTCAAACAAGAAGCAAGACCACGGATAGTGAATAAAAACCAAGTGTCAATTAGTGAATATGAAAGCAGCATCGAATTGTGGATATGAAATAAGCAAAATTTCAAATAGAAGACACGGTGAAACAAAGTCGTAAACAGAACAATTTCTCAAATAGAAAACAAGCCACGAATAGGAGACAAAATTTCATATAAGGAACAAGTCAAAACCTCATATTTGAAACGAAGTTTTCAAACAATATTTTGAATCGTGAATAGAAGCAATATCGATTAGGAATCAAATTCCAATCAGTCCCGAATAGAAAACTGAACCTCGAGTAGGAAACAAAATTTATGAATTGTAACAAGTTCTGAATAGGAAACAAAATTTTCAAATAAAAGCCAAAATAGGAGACAAGGTCATGCATAGTGAACAGGTATCTAATAGTAAACATGAAACAAACCTGAACGATAAAAACATAATCTTGAATAGATGCTGGGTTTCGAATAGGAAACAAGTTCTTTAGAATAGGAAACTTCATCTGAATAGGAGCAGAGTTACGAACAAGATTCTAGAATAGGAAACAATCTCTCGAAATATATCTCGAATAGCAACCAAGGTTCCAGAATAGAAAACAAAGTCTAACAATCATTGAATAGAAAACAAAGGAGTTTTAAGAAATGATCTAGGTACTAAGACTGGATTGTGAATCACGATCCATGGGTTTCTCCAACTATGCAAGAAAACCTTCGGTCTTCAGTCTGCCTTTAGTGTTCCTCTGGGACTATAATTGCTTCAACTTCTTCAGCTGTCCTTATGTAGATTGGTCCTTGCGGTAGTGCTCCATGTGATTGCTGAATCTGGAGAGGCGGGTTCCCTTATTGTGGTCCTGGTGCTCCTCGTGCTTGTCCATGGTAGTGCGATCAGCGATCTCCAAGCAATCCTTGACTTGGTGGGCAGAAGATTCACATAACAGGCAGAGTCCGAGCCTCTTGCGATACTCCTCGAAGCGATGTCTTGGATGGCGACAGAAAGCACAAATGGCCATCATCTGAGTCTGAATCTGATGATGCAGCTAAACAGGCGCTGTGTGAGTGTGGCGACGCTTTGCAGATCCATAGTTGCCATCTCCGTCATAAGTCTTCATGTCTCTCCTGAGCTTCATTTCCGTCTCGTTCTATTGTCTGTGCTACAATCTGGATCTTCTGGCCGGTGGCTCCAATCTTAGATGAGTCGGGTCCTCAGAGACTTGGATGATCTTCAGTGGCGGCTCCAGGTTCTCGATATGCTCCTCGGTGCGAGATATGCGCTCAATATCGGGGAAGTCCAAGGATCCGAGAGTCTGAAATCAGAAGTACTTCCTGGCTCAAAGAGCGCATCTACAATTCTGGCTTGGAAAAGGATGGCATGCTCCCTCTGGTTGTCAAGGTACTCCTGAAACATCTCCATCAACTGCGTACTACCCATAGAGATAGTATGTCGATAGAAGGTAATGGAAGCTCGAAGCCCTCAAGTGTAGGTGGATCAACCATTCCGGTGTCGCGTGCTTTGAATTATCTGAAAAACAAAAAACTGTTAAAATGTCCTAACCTAAAAACAACAAGTATTTATAGAATATTAATATACCCGATGTACCCGATTTCCTATGATGTAATCAAGTCTCCCAATAGTACACTAATACCTAGGTACTATTAGGATAGACCTGCATGGCCACCACTAAAAACATGCCACGACCCGCTCCCGAATAATCGGACACGAGTCGGACACGCACGACAAAGTAAGCTGTACCAAGCTAGGGAAATCTAACCAGATAAACATAAATGTGCACAATAAAGCATCTATAAACGATCCCAGAAAGATCACCATAATCCACAAATCCATATATCATAAAGGTACCAGAGTCAACAGGAATGGAATATGCTATTGTAAACCCCTAAAATTTACTACATTTTTTATATATTTGTTTCCTGCAGATATTTATACGACAAGTGAGAGTACGTACATACGTGATATTTATTATTTAGTTATTTTACATAAATAGTTTTTTAGGTTTCGTAAATATAGAAAATAGTTTTGTTTTCGAAATACATAAAAAGTAAATAATTTGTATATAAATATTTTTTTGCAAAAATTTAGTCAAATGTTTTATTTTCATTACTATAAAAATGCTTTTTATTTATACAAGTATAGGTAATGATTTAAGAAATGATATTTTTTTTTTTTATGTACTATACTTGAAAAATATGTTTTATGTAAAATATTAATTGCATGCGAGTACATGAAATTCAATTCATGTATATATTTTAAATTTTCAAAATTCTTTTAGTAATTATTTTAATTTATTAAAAAGGTATTTCAAATAGTCAAATATTTATTGTAATTTTCAAAATTATTTATTATTTTATATTATTTATAAAAATTTATTTTGAATTTCTCTATTTCATTAAACTTATTATGGGTATTTAAATTTGAAATTTTCTTATTACTTTTAATATGCTTAATTTAAATATGGAAGTATTCAATATTAAATTTGGATTTGAATATATACAGATTTAATTCGAAATTGGATTGGATTTGGATTTGGATTGAATCGGTTTTAAATTGATTAAAATTTAAAAGTGAGATATCAAAAGGGGGTTTGTAACTATCATAATCCTTATCTAAATAGTAGCATCCACCTCCTATATAAGGAAGGAGAGGCTCATTATTCTCTGTTCCATTAATTTTCTCCACCTACAAATGTGTTTGTGCATCGTTTCCATGCACATCAAGCCATATCCATTCACTTCTATTTTTCATCCATATTGATTAATGTTCTCATTAAAGAAATTCTTTTTCCTTCCATCTATTTTCTCTTATCACAAATTCTTACTATCCTTTTACCGATCAACAAAGTCCGTCTATCCTAGTAGTCCTTAAATTTCGAGTACGAAAACTTTCAAAGGTGGGTAGATTTGTAACTCATCTTCCCAAAATTATTATTTTTTTAAATTATATCTATATATTTTAATTTTGTGTTTAAAAGTAATTTTCGAAGAAATTTTGTAAAAGATATTTTGTGATTAATTTTGTTACCAAAAACTAGTTTTAAATTAATGGTTTGAAATAATGTTTCTAAAAAAATGTTCTCGAATTTTTTATTTGAAATATAAAATATGTTTTTATTATTTTTGGTCTTCTAAAAATTGATTTTAAAAAAAATTGAGCGATAACAGGTTTTTTCTATTTATTTTTAAATAAAGATTTGGATTTATAAAAGTAAATTTTAATATTTGATGACATCGAGTATTATTTTGATATGTTAATCAGTTATTTGATTATATTTGAATTTATTTAAATTATCTTGATGGTTATCAACTATACTTTAAATTATGTTGATAATTTAAATATTGTTTAAAATACTTACGATGACTAATTGGAGCATTACGATTTGTCTAATCTAGATTTGAAATATTATTTGATTAAATAATTTATTATTTGATTTAAATTATTTTGATAAATATTAGATATATTTTAAAGTTATTATGTTGAGTTTGATTTGGGTTTGGATTCATATGATTTGAATTATTTGATAATAAGAATAATACTTAAAGTTATTATGGTGATCATTTAAAGGATTACAATCAAACTAATTTGTTTTTAAATAATTTATTTGATTTAAATTTATGGGAAGATTTATCCATTAGAAATTCTTATCCTATTGGAATCATATCTAGCATTAATTAGATCGTTCTTATTTAAACCAATCATATTCCTATCCAAATTAGTTGGTAATCATAATCATCCTTATTAATTTAGTTCTAATACTATCATAATTTGCTAATTGCTAGCCATTTATATATCTATCGAATCTATCAATAAAATCATCTTTCAAACCATCCTTATCAAAAAATTCTTTTTTTTCGTCATAAATTAGCCTCAATTTTTAAAGGTTGCAGCAACTTCGAATGACCATAACTCCCAACTCCGGACTCGTTTGACTTCCAGTTTTTTTGTTGGAATCGTATTGAGGTATATATTCTGAATAAAATTTCTATTTTCATAAATTTGAAACTTAATTTTCTGGAAATTTTTGAAGTGTCAGTTGTCCGAAATCTGACACGTTTTAGTATTTCTGAGATTCTGGGAGAACCAGGAATCAGAATCACAAACCGTTTGAAGTTTCGGAATGCTGACAGAAAAATACACATCATATATTTTTCCAAAAATTTTCCAGAATATTTATTTTTGCTTTTTATTTTAGAAATTTGTCACATCGTTTGAGTTCATCTTGTGTAGCCCTGTGACTATTCTGTACCCAACGGGATTGTCGGTTTCATCAGCAAGGACCTCAGGCAAGATACCTTGCCATTTGCTGTTTATTTATTTTAGCGCATATCTCATACATTATTCATTATTTTCTTTATGCAAAATAAACTGTGATACATGGCATAAACTGTTAGAACTTACTGTTCAGTTATATTTCCTGCTATGTATTATTTTCTTACACATAAACTTAGAGTTAAGGGACCACCTTGTGTGTTGCATTCATAGGCCTTAACACATTTATACCACGTTGTTGTGAGTCACATATAGGACTCGGACATGCGTGATTGGCTGGCCACCAGTACGTATAAGCCGTGCGTTAGGAAATAACTGCTAATAGAATTGCATGCTAGAAGACTTAGCAGTTATGAGTTGACATTGGGCAGGGAGAACATGATTGAAAGTTGACTACCACCCTATCTATCGTAGACTCGCTCGCTACTGAGGAACGATAGGTAAACTATATGCTATAGACTCGCTCGATACTGAGGAATAGTATATGGTGTTGTGACTCGCTACTGAGGTACTGCATTCGCATTTTCCTGACTTGACCCGGTAGTCATGCGACATGAACTGTTCTTAAAACTGTATTCACTTAGAACAGTTAGGCTACCTTATCCGTTAGGTATGAGTACTTTTGGTTTGGGTACCTATATCTGACCGTAGCTTGGAACAATAACTTGTCGCAGAATAGTTCATCACATCTTGTCCTTGTTTGGTTGTAGGAGTGACTTACTACTTCAATGAGAAGGTATTGAACCTTGCTGGGGTCCGGATACCATATTGGATTCATAGCAGGAAGATACATCTCCGGGAATTAGTTTACCATCTCCTGTCATTGTTTGGTTGGGGGATGGTAAGCTAGTTCAATAGGTATGTATTGGACCATATTATAATTCAATTGACTTATTTATTTGAGCAATATTATTCAGTTTGTATGGCATGATATTATATGTCTTGTTACGTCCCTCTGAGGACCTGGTTATCTTGTCAGGTGTATGCTTGTCTTTCGCAGGTGTTCTAGCTCTAGCAGTGATCATCGCTTTCTTCAAGGATGATTGCACTTGGATCGTCTTCGCTTCGCTCGCCAAAATTATTCTTTTGTATATCATGTATTTCTTTCATTGTTGGTAGTGGATTGTCTCCGCCCAACTACATGTACCAATGACAATTCTTAGTTAATTATAGATATCTTTATTCATTTATTTGTGTGGATGAGATTAGTTATGGTTCTACTGTTTTACAGCTTATGTATTCATACGAGGTTTCCATATATTGGAGTGTACTTCGTATGCATACAGTTGGCATGACTAGTTCCTAGTCCTACGTATTTGGGACTGGGGCGTACATGTTTTTTGTGGTAGCCCATGCAGGTCAAGATAAATTGTTTGGTTACTTTATCGTACCAAAGCAAGCCTGGAATAGGATTAGAAGTCTAGGATCTCATCCACATACTTGACCTCTTTCCTCGATTCCATATTCGAACTATCGTCCGACTCATCGACTGCATCTTGCTGGATTCCTTCTATCATTATTCTTATCTTCTCTTCGTGCTTGCTAGAGGTTAGGAAGGTGATCCCTACTAGTTAGACGTGTTACTTTTGTCCCCAAAACACCATTAGTTTAATTTTTAAGTTGGGTAATACCTTATGACCTAGCAATCCCTTTGTCCTTGTGATCTTTATTAGCAAGTTTACTTAAATTTAGAATTTAAAGGACCCTAACCCATCTAGCCAACAAGGACTTGGACAAGAAGACTATAGGACAACTGTATAGAGACCAACATAGGATACAACTTAGAGTCTTAAGGAGTTTGAACTAATTCTACTCTATTTTAATCTTAATCTTGCGTGCTATATTTTTACTATCTAACTATGACTAATGTAGCCTAGTTTTTGCAAGCTCAATTTTATCAAGCTTGTTCATGATAATATTATTAGAGGCCTCCGCTAACGTATTGTCTACTCAGAACCGTGTGCATGATGGTCTGATCAACCTAGTGCACTTTGGTTCGTTTATATCTATCGTTCTACGTGGATGGAGACATAGCTAAACTTGCCTCTAGAGTCCCATACGCGACTGCCTTGGAAACTCTTTTTGAATTATTCGGTCGGCTTTGAACCACGTATTCATATTCGATAACGCCTCCTTCGAACTCTATATTGCTTTTGCCTTCAACTATTTTAAAGGACGAAGGTGTATACTAGAACTTCCTATCGACTATGACTATTCTCACTCGACGTTGTTATATCTTCATCCTAAACTACTCGTCCATTTCTCGGCCCTATCATGACCTTCTAATCACTTAAATTAGAGTGAATCTAATCGTTCTCCTAAGAACCAAATCTTAAAGGTCTCTAAGTTATTCCTCTTGATACCGTAGTATTGTGTGTTATCTTGATTAAACTTTAACCTGATCATTTTCCTTCTGACGTTAGTTAGTCATATCTATGATTTATGTCGTCATATTTGAAATGCATGCATTTGTATTGAACGTTGTTCTTTGTCTCGTCCAGTGACTTGATCGTATCATTACCGATATACCCATGTGACCGTCTCATCCACCCCCTATTATTCTTAATTTCGAGGACGAAATTCTTGTAAGTTTGGTAGGATGTAAACCCCCTAAAATTCCACTACATTTTTATATATTTGTTTCATGCAGATATTTAACGACAAGTGCGAGTACGTACATACGTGATATTATTTATTTAGTTTTTACATAAATAGTTTATTTTAGGTTTCGTGAATATAGTAAATAGTTTTGTTTCGAAATACAAAGAGTAAATAATTGTATATAAATATTTTTTCGCAAAAATTTAGTCAATTTTTTATTTCATTACTATAAAATGCTTTTTATTTATACAAGTATAGGTAATGATTTAAGAAATGATATTTTTCTCTTTTTTATGTACTATACTGGAAAAATATGTTTTATGTAAAATATTAATTGCATGCGAGTACATGAAATTCAATTCATGTATATATTTTAAATTTTCAAAATTATTTTAGTAATTATTTTAATTTATTAAAAAGGTATTTCAAATAGTCAAATATTTATTATAATTTTCAAATTTATTTATTATTATTTTTATATATTTATAAAAATTATTTTGAATTTCTCTATTTTATTAAGCTTATTATGGGTATTTAAATTTGAAATTTTCTTATTACTTTTAATATGCTTAACTTAAATATGGAAGTATTCAATATTAATTTGGATTTGAATATATACAGATTTAATTCGAAATTGGATTGGATTTGGATTTGGATTTGGATTGAATCGGTTTTAAATTGATTAAAATTTAAAAATTAGATATCAAAAAGGGGTTTGTAACTATCATAATCCTTATCTAAATAGTAGCATCCACCTCCTATATAAGGAAGGAGAGGTTATTCTCTGTTCCATTAATTTTTTCCACCTACAAATGTTTTGTGCATCGTGTCCATGCACATCAAGCCATCTATTCATCTATTTTCATCCAAATTGATTAATTTCTCATTAAAGAAATTCTCTTTTCCCTTCCATCTATTTTCTCTTATCACAAATTCTTACTATCCTTTTACCGATCAACCAAGTCCGTCTATCCTAGTAGTCCTTAAATTTCGAGTACAAAATTTTCAAAGGTCCGTAGATTTGTAACTCATCTTCCCAAAATTATATTTTTTTAAATTATATCTATATATTTTAATTTTGTGTTTAAAAGTAATTTTGAAGAAATTTTGTAAGATATTTTGTGATTACTTTTGTTACCAAAAACTAGTTTTAAATTAATGGTTTGAAATAATGTTTCTAAAAAAATGTTCTCGAATTTTTTATTTGAAATATAAAATATGTTTTTATTATTTTTGGTCTTCTAAAAATTGGTTTTAAAAAAAATTGAGCGATAAAAGGTTTTTTTTTGTCTATTTATTTTTAAATAAAGATTTGGATTTATAAAAGTAAGTTTTATAATATTTGATGACATCGAGTATTATTTTGATATGTTAATAAGTTATTTGATTATATTTGAATTTAATTAAATTATCTTGATGGTTATCAACTATACTTTAAATTATGTTGATAATTTAAATATTGTTTAAAATACTTACGATGACTAATTGGAGCATTACGATTTGTCTAATCTAGATTTAAAATATTATTGATTAAATGATTTATTATTTGATTTAAATTATTTTGATAAATATTAGATATATTTTAAAGTTATTATGTTGAGTTTGATTTGGATTTGGATTCATATGATTTGAATTATTTGATAATATAAAACAATACTTAAAGTTATTATGATGATAATTTAAAGGATTACAATCAAATTGATTTTTTAAAATAATTTATTTGATTTAAATTTATGGGAAGATTTATCCATTAGAAATTCTTATCCTATTGGAATCATATCTAGTATTAATTAGATCGTTTCTTATTTAAACCAATCCTATTCCTATCCAATTAGTTGTAATCATAATCATCCTTATTGATTTAGTTCTAATCCTATCATAATTTGCTAATTGCTAGCCATTATATATATCTATCGAATCATCTTTCAAACCATCCTTATCAAAAGTTCTCTTTTTTCGTCATAAATTCAGCCTCAATTTTTAAAGGTTGTAGCAACTTCGAATGACCATAACTCCCAACTCCGGACTCCGTTTGACCTCAGTTTTTTTTTGTTGAAATCGTATTGAGGTATATTTTCTGAATATAAATATTATTTTCATAAATTCGAAATTTAATTTTCTGGAAAATTTGTGAAGTGTCAGTTGTCCGAAATCTGACACATTTTAGTATTTTTGAGATTCTGGGAGAACCAGGAATCAGAATCACGAACCGTTTGAAGTTCGGAATGCTGACAGAAAAATACACATCATATTTTTCCCAAAAAAAATTCAGAATATTTTATTTTTGGTTTTTATTTTAGAAGTTTGTCACATCGTCTGAGTTCATCTTGTGTAGCCCTGTGACTATTCTGTACCCAATGGGATTGTCGGTTTCACCAGCAAGGACCTCAGGCAAGATACCTTGCCATTTGTTGTTTATTTATTTTAGCGCATATCTCATACATTATTCATTATTTTCTTTATGCAAAATAAACTGTAATACATGGCATAAACTGTTAGAACTTACTGTTCAGTTATATTTCCTGCTATGTATTATTTTTATTACATATTAAACTTAGAGTTAAGGGACCACCTTTTTGTGTTGCATTCATAGGCCTTAACACATTTATACCACGTTGTTGTGAGTCACATATAGGACTCGGACATGCGTGATTGGCTGGCCACCAGTACGTATAAGCCGTGCGTTAGGAAATAACTGCTAATAGAATTGCATGCTAGAAGACTTATCAGTTATGAGTTGACATTGGATAGGGAGACATGATTGGAAAGTTGACTACCACCCTATCTATCGTAGACTCGCTCGCTACTGAGGAACGATAGGTAGACTATATGCTATAGACTCGCTCGATAATGAGGAATATTATATGGTGTTGTGACTCGCTACTGAGGTACTGCATTAGCATTTTTCTGACTTGACCCGGTAGTCATGCGACCATGAACTGTTCTTAAACTGCATTCACTTAGAACAGTTAGGCTACCTTATCCGTTAGGTATGAGTACTTTTGGTTTGGGTACTTCTTCTGACCGTAGCTTGGAACAATAACTTGTCGCGGAATAGTTCATCACATCTTGTCCTTGTTTGGTTGTAGGAGTGACTTACTACATCGATGAGAAGGTATTGAACCTTGTTGGGGTCCAGATACCATATTGGATTCATAGTATAGGAAAGATACATCTCCGTGAATTAGTTTACCATCTCCTGTCCTTATTTGGTTATAGGGGATGGTAAGCTAGTTCAATAGGTGTGTATTGGACCATGTTATAATTCAATTGACTTATTTATTTGAGCAATATTTATTCAGTTTATATGGCATGATATTATGTGTCTTGTTACTGTCTCTCTAAGGACCTGGTTAACTTACCAGGTGTGTACTCTTGTCTTTCGCAGGTGTCCTAGCTCTAGCAGTAATCATCGCTATTTCTTCGAGGATGATTGCACTTGGATCGTCTTCGCTTCGCTCGCCAAAATCATTCTTTTGTATATCATGTATTTCTTTTCATTGTTGGTAGTAGGATTTGTCTCCGCCCAACTTACATGTACCAATGACAATTCTTAGTTAATTATATGATATCTTTTATTCATTTATTTGTGTGGATGAGATTAGTTATGTTTCTACTGCATTTTACAGCTTATGTATTCATACGAGGTTTCCATATATTGGAGTGTACTTCGTATGCATACAGCTGGCATGACTACGTTCCTAGTCCTACATATTTGGGACTGGGGCGTTACATATTTTTTGTGGTAGCCCATGCAGATCAAGATAAATTATTTGGTTACTTTACCTACCAAGCAAGCCTGCGAATAGGATTAGAAGTCTAGGATCTCATCCACATACTTGACCTCTTTCCTCGATTCCATATTCGAACTATCGTCCGACTCATCGACTGCATCTTGCTTGATTCCTTCTATCATTATTTTATCTCCTCTTCGTGCTTGCTAGAGGTTAGGAAGGTGATCCCTACTAGTTAGACGTGTTACTTTTGTCCCCAAAACACCATTAGTTTAATTTTTAAGTTGGGTAGAATACCTTATGACCTAGCAATCCCTTTGTCCTTGTGACCTATATTAGCAAGTTTACTTAAATTTTAGAATTTAGAGGACCCTAACCCATCTAGCCAACCAGGGACTTGGACAAGAAGACTATAGGACAACTGTATAGAGACCAACATAGGATACAACTTAGAGTCTTAAGGAGTTTGAACTAATTCTACTCTATTTCAATCTTCATCTTGTGTGCCTATATTTTTACTATCTAGACTAATGATGCTAATGTAGCCTAGTTTTGCAAGCTCAATTCTTTATCAAGCTTGTTCATGATATATGTTATTAGAGGCCTCCGCTAACGTATTGTCTACTCAGAACCGGTGCATGATGGTCTGATCAACCTAGTGCACTTTGATTCGCTTTTATCTATCGTTCTACGTGGATGGACATAGCTAAACTTGCCCTCTAGAGTCCCATCCGCGACTTGCCTTGTGAAACTCCTTTTGAATTATTCGGTCGCCTTTGAACCACGTATTCGTATTCAATAACGCCTCATTCGAACTCTATATTGCTTTCGCCTTCAACTATTTTAGAAGGACGAAGGCGTTATACTAGAACTTCCTATCGACTATGACCATTCTCACTCGATGTTGTTATATCTTATCCTAAACTACTCGTCCTTTTCTCGGCCCTATCATGACCTTCTAATCACTTAAATTAGGAGAGAATCTAGTCGTTCTCCTAAGAACCAAATCTTAAAGGTCTCTAAGTTATTCCTCTTGATACCGTACTATTGTGTGTTATCTTGATTAAACTTTAACCCTAATTATTTTCCTTCTGACGTTAGTTAGTCATATCCATGATTTATGTCGTCATTATTTGAAATCGCATGCATGTTTGCATTGAACGTTGTTTCTTTGTCTCGTCCAGTGACTTGATCGTATCCATTACCGATATACCCATGTGACCGTCTCACCCACCCCCTATTATTCTTAATTTCGAGGACGAAATTCTTGTAAGTTGGGTAGGATGTAAACTCCCTAAAATTTTACAACATTTTTTTTTATATATATTTGTTTCATGCAGATATTTATACTACAAGTGCGAGTACGTACATACGTGATATTTATTTATTTAGTTATTTTACATAAATAGTTTATTTTAGGTTTCGTAAATATAGTAAATAGTTTTGTTTTCGAAATACATAAAGAGTAAATAATTTGTATATAAATATTTTTTCGCAAAAATTTAGTCATATGTTTTATTTTCATTACTATAAAAATGCTTTTTATTTATACAAGTATAGGTAATGATTTAAGAAATGATATTTTTCTCTTTTTTTATGTACTATACTGGAAAAATATGTTTTATGTAAAATATTAATTGCATGTGAGTACATAAAATTCAATTCATGTATATATTTTAAATTTTCAAATTATTTTAGTAATTATTTTAATTTATTAAAAGGGTATTTCAAATAGTCAAGTATTTATTATAATTTTCAAAATTATTTATTATTATTATTATATGATTTACAAAAATTTATTTTGAATTTCTCTATTTTATTAAACTTATTATGGGTATTTAAATTTGAAATTTTCTTATTACTTTTAATATGCTTAATTTAAATATGGAAGTATTCAATATTAAATTTGGATTTGAATATATACAGATTTAATTCTAAATTGGATTGGATTTGGATTTGGATTGAATCGGTTTTAAATTGATTAAAATTTAAAAGTGAGATATCAAAAAGGGGTTTGTAACTATCATAATCCTTATCTAAATAGTAGCATCCACCTCCTATATAAGGAAGGAGAGGCTCATTATTCTCTGTTCCATTAATTTTCTTCACCTACAAATGTGTTTGTGCATCGTGTCCATGCACATCAAGCCATATCCATTCACTTCTATTTTTTATCCAAATTGATTAATGTTCTCATTAAAGAAATTCTCTTTTCCCTTCCATCTATTTTCTCTTATCACAAATTCTTACTATCCTTTACCGATCAACCAAGTCCGTCTATCCTAGTAGTCCTTAAATTTCGAGTACGAAAATTTTCAAAGGTGGGTAGATTTGTAACATCATCTTCCCGAAGAAATTTTGTAAAACATATTTTGTGATTACTTTTGTTACCAAAAACTAGTTTTAAATTAATGGTTTGAAATAATGTTTCTAAAAAAATGTTCTCGAATTTTTTATTTGAAATATAAAATATGTTTTTATTATTTTTGGTCTTCTAGAAATTGGTTTTTAAAAAAAATTGAGCGATAAAAGGTTTTTTTTTGTCTATTTATTTTTAAATAAAGATTTGGATTTATAAGAGTAAGTTTTATAATATTTGATGACATCGAGTATTATTTTGATATGTTAATCAGTTATTTGATTATATTTGAATTTATTTAAATTATTTTGATGGTTATCAACTATACCTTAAATTATGTTGATAATTTAAATATTGTTTTAAAATACTTACGATGACTAATTGGAGCATTACGATTTGTCTAATCTAGATTTGAAATATTATTTGATTAAATAATTTATTATTTGATTTAAATTATTTTGATAAATATTAGATATTATTTTAAAGTTATTATGTTGAGTTTGATTTGGATTTGGATTCATATGATTTGAATTATTTGATAATATAGAATAATACTTAAAGTTATTATGGTGATCATTTAAAGGATTTTTTTTTGAAACCAGATCATTTAAAGGATTGCAATCAAATTGATTTGTTTTTAAATAATTTATTTGATTTAAATTTATGGGAAGATTTATCCATTAGAAATTCTTATCCTATTAGAATCATATCTAGCATTAATTAGATCGTTTCTTATTTAAACCAATCCTATTTCCTATCCAAATTAGTTGGTAATCATAATCATCCTTATTGATTTAGTTCTAATCCTATCATAATTTGCTAATTGCTAGCCATTATATATATCTATCGAATCTATGAATAAAATCATCTTTCAAACCATTCTTATCAAAAAAATTCTCTTTTTTGTCATAAATTCAGCCTCAATATTTAAAGGTTGTAGCAACTTCGAATGACCATAACTCCCAACTCCGGACTCCGTTTGACCTCCAGTTTTTTTATTGGAATCTTATTGAGGTATATTTTCTGAATATAAATTTTATTTTCATAAATTCGAAACTTAATTTTCTGGAAAATTTGTGAAATGTCAGTTGTCCGAAATCTGACACGTTTTAGTATTTTTGAGATTCTGGGAGAACCAGGAATCAGAATCACGAACCGTTTGAAGTTTCGAAATGCTGACAGAAAAATACACATCTTATATTTTTCCCAAAAATTTTCCAGAATATTTTATTTTTGGTTTTTATTTTAGAAGTTTGTCACATCGTCTGAGTTCATCTTGTGTAGCCCTGTGACTATTCTGTACCCAACGGGATTGTCGGTTTCACCAGCAAGGACCTCAGGCAAGACACCTTGCCATTTGCTGTTTATTTATTTTAGCTCATATCTCATACATTATTCATTATTTTATTTATGCAAAATAAACTGTGATACATGGCATAAACTGTTAGAACTTACTGTTCAGTTATATTTCCTGCTATGTATTATTTTTCTTACACATTAAACTTAGAGTTAAGGGACCACCTTTGTGTGTTGCATTCATAGGCCTTAACACATTTATACCACGTTCTTGTGAGTCACATATAGGACTCGGACATGCGTGATTGGCTGGCCATCAGTTCGTATAAGCCGTGCGTTAGGAAATAACTGCTAATAGAATTGCATGCTAGAAGACTTAGCAGTTATGAGTTAGCATTGGACAAGGAGAACATGATTGGAAGTTGACTACTACCCTATCTATCGTAGACTCGCTCGCTACTGAGGAACGATAGGTAGACTATATGCTATAGACTCGCTCGATACTGAGGAATAGTATATGGTGTTGTGACTCGCTACTGAGGTACTGCATTAGCATTTTTCTGACTTGACTCGGTAGTCATGCGACCATGAACTGTTCTTAAAACTGCATTCACTTAGAACAGTTAGGCTACCTTATTCGTTAGGTATAGTACTTTTGGTTTGGGTACTTATATCTGACCGTAGCTTGGAACAATAACTTGTCGCAGAATAGTTCATCACATCTTGTCCCTTTTTGGTTTGTAGGAGGGACTTACTACTTCGATGAGAAGGTATTGAACCTTGTTGGGGTCCGGATACCATATTGGATTCATAGCATGGGAAGATACATCTCCGTGAATTAGTTGACCATCTCCTGTCCTTGTTTGGTTGGGGGGATGGTAAGCTAGTTCAATAGGTGTGTATTGGACCATGTTATAATTCAATTGACTTATTTATTTGAACAATATTTATTCAGTTTATATGGCATGATATTATGTGTCTTGTTACGTCTCTCTAAGGACCTGGTTATCTTGTCAGGTGTGTGCTCTTGTCTTTCGCAGGTGTTCTAGCTCTAGCAGTGATCATCGCTATTTCTTCGAGGGTGATTGCACTTGGATCGTCTTCGCTTCGCTCGCCAAAGTCATTCTTTTGTATATCATGTATTTCTTTTCATTGTTGGTAGTGGATTTGTCTCCGTCCAACTACATATACCAATGACAATTCTTAGTTAATTATATGATATTTTTTATTCATTTATTTGTGTGGATGAGATTAGTTATGGTTCTACTGCATTTTACAGCTTATGTATTCATATGAGATTTCCATATATTGGAGTGTACTTCATATGCATACAGCTGGCATGACTACGTTCCTAGTCCTACGTATTTTGGGACTGGGGCGTTACAGCTATAACTCTAAAAACAATATCTAGGAGTAAGCTAAGTAGTCTAAACCTGAAGCCTCTAGCTAAGTCATGTCTCCATCCTGCTCAGCTAAGATCCCGGGCTCTGGCCTATAGGGTAGAACAATATCCTGCAAGTACACTTGCAACTTATCCAATCAGGAGCGGAGCAAAGTACAGTTCTAGGTAATGAACAAGAACATCATGATATAGAAATGAGTACAGGAGAACATAAAATATAAAGTACATGAAAGAACATGAAAGAACAGGAATGTAAAGTACAGGAAATAAAGTACATGAATGTAAACATGAACCTGAAGTACAAGACATGACATATGCACAATATTTGAAATATTACTAGCCTATGTGATCGGCTGGGGTTAGTACAGGAATATGTACATGAGTACATGAATATCGGTACGGCTTAGGACCCGCGTGCACAGTGCGAGGCCTAAGCTATCTACATGAATTTTAGAACCGGGGTTTGGTCACATAGCTAGTGTATTTCTCCCTCTCCGACACAAGTAAGTACAAGAACAGGAAGTACAAGGGTACAAGATATCGTGTCACATCGTGTCATTAAGAGAAGTACAAGATATGTAAATGCACAAAACCATAGAAAGTACTTGCCTTGCTCCGGGTGATTAAGGGTAGGAAATAGATCTGTAAGTCCACCTGAATATAGATATAAGTTGGTTAATCATGATTAATTAGTTACTAGCTATATCTATGATAAATCCTATAAATGATTTAGTTCTCTATTTAGAAAGGCCAAAGATCTAAAGTCTTGTTCCTGATCAACCTTTGTAATAATTATTAAAAAACCTTAGAATTATAAGTTAGCTTAAAGTAGTTTGTTTATAAATACTACCATAATTATATGGTAAACTAATATCAATATTTTCAATGCAGTAAACACCACTGCACCAATCAACCTGCACCCTAACTATATACAAAGACAGACCACCTACTGCAGCCCATTAATCCAAATTCTCTTTTATTTGGATAAGTATGCAACTCACCCAACAACAAAGTCTCTAAGAACATAATGTAAAGTTAAACCCTTATAAAAAACCATGCATCACATCTAGTCTCCATTCAAAGTTCTCAAAAACCACCAGTTCACCCTAACTTATGCAACTCAGTTTATCATTCAAATTATACAGTAAGAAGTCAAAATAGAGTTCCTTCATGAAATGGAACTTCAAAAATAACGGCTATCTCCTTCCCTTTGCAAATAGCAACCCCCGTACAGACTTCACGCACCTTTGAGTTCAGTCGGCTCCCAGCATCCGAACCCCATGGAGGACATGATCTATCCTAGAACACGAACTGCTTGAACCATGAACTTATCTGGGCACGGACACACGATCGCCCTATAATCAATTTTTGTTCAAGAATGCACTCAAGACAAAAAAAAATCGGTCACAAAGGAGAAGAAGAATACCTGAGAATGAATCTGCAGAACGAATCACAAATCCAAGAAGTCGGACACGGTCCTCGCGTATTCGGATTATTGTTGCACCTATTTGGACATAACGTCGAGCAGTTAAAGCTCAGCAAAATTATACTACGATGCCGAGCTTCCTTTGTTTCATTTGAAACTTAGGAATGCCATAGCACAACTAGAATCCCCAGAGATCGATACTTCACTCAAACCCGGTAAGAATCAGCAAAAAATTCGATCAATTCCATGAAGTAGAACCTCATTTCATCAATGAAGCTCCACCAAAACCAATTCAACACAATTGCTGCAAAAATCAGTCGGAGACGAATTACCTAAACTCAATTTTGCCGATCTCTCGGTTGCTGGCTCGTTCGATTTTTGATCTTGATTCGATCAGGTCCAATCGATCTAGGACGAACGATCGTTTGATGAAGCCGATCGATCAATTCAAGAAGACTCCAGATCTGATCTCAGGATCCAACGAAAATGGAAAAGAATTAGGAATCGAACAAGTTCCTACAAGAAATAAGAGTGCTCACCTACGAAACGTGATGTGAGCGAGGAATCGGTGGAGAGAACCGACAAGAGTTGAAGATCCTCCGCTGGGACTGGATCACCTCATCGTCATCAATACCGAGAGCTACGAGCTCTGCTACGAGAAGCCTCTGCTGGAGCGTGGCGTTGTCATCGCCGTGCCTATTCACCGAAGGAGAAGATAGCCATCAACGCCATGATCCACTCTTCAAGAACTTAGGGTTTGTAGAAAATTTAGAGAGGAAAGGAAGAAGAAGGAATGATGGAGCTTCCTCTTCTCTTGGAAAGAAAGTGTAGAAATGAAAGGACAAAGGAAAATATTCTGGTGTGATTGTTGCTATTTAAATAGAAAGTTCCACTCAGTGGACTGAGTTGATTTGGAGGAAAAAAAAAATTTGAAAGAGGGAAATTACATTTGAAATTTTATTTCTGGCACATGTTCAGTTAGTTGGGAATTAGCTGGCTAGTTGTGGGAAAACCAAATAGACATTTGTCCATTCGACAAAGAGACAGGCCCAAAGGGCCAAGGACCAAGGACCAGGGATTGAATAAATCATAGAAGAGTAGTTAATCTATTTAAAACAAATCACTAATCTTTCTAGTTATAAAAATTACCAAATTATTTCTATTTCTTTATTTTATTTAGAAGAAGGTAGGGTTACAAATCTCCCCCCTAAAATAATTTCGTCCTCGAAATTTCAGGGGACAATATACTCTATTAAATTCAAATCAAAATAATATTTCTCAATCAGAACTTTTATTGAAACTAAAACTTTTTATTGAAAAACAAAATACAATCATTCAAACAGGCTAGGATAGTGCTCCCACATCTCATCCTCGCGTTCCCATGTGGACTCTCATGGAGAGTGGTACCTCCACATGACTTTGGCAAACGGGACTGTCTAGTTCGCAGTTACTTCTTTCTTCGGTCAAGGACCTCCACCGGCTGCTCCAATTAGGTCAAACTCGGGCCCATCTGTAGCTCTGAGTAGTCAACGATATGGCTAGGATCATAATGTAGCAACAAAGATGGGACACTTGGAAGACATCATGTATCCCCTCCAGGCTAGCAGGAAGCTCTAGTTGATATGCAACCTCGCCAATCCGTAGGGCCACGTCGAAGGGCCCAATGTATCTGGGACTAAACTTCCTGCTTCTGCCAAATCGGATAAAGCTTCTGGTCGACGGGACCTTTAGGAACACCATGTCTCAACTACTCAAGAGGTTGTCTGCTGCTGCACTCCCAGTGCTTCTGTTGATCCTGTGCAACCCTATGACGCTCTGAGCCTTGAGACCAAGTACACACAAGAAGTTGAAATAACACGCTTTGACAACGATCGAGGATCAAACAGGCACGAGGTGGAATGAATTTTCGATTACGACTTAGAGGAGAAAACCATAACGACACGATCTTTTTAAGCATGATCAATTTCAAAAGTTTAACACAACTGAACTAGAACAAGATATGAAGATCATGGTTTAGATAAAACGTGATATTACAAGCACAAGTGATAGAAAAATCTGGTAGGACGGAATCAAATCTAGCAGGATGTATATATTGAGAAAATCAAATGTTTCAACGATAAAATGCAAGAAGAGGAAGTTTGCAAGGGTTGATTGAGAAAATGTACAAAATACCCAGGAGGTATTAGTATCAAATCAGGATGAGCGTGCAAGGATTTGTGATTTTTGGAATACCAATAATTATATGAAAAAGGGATATAGTCTCTATGGTGTCCGGGAACATAAAACCATTTGAAGTCACTTTATCTAGAATCCCTGACTTGCCAGTATACATCTGACTGCAGTAAACTTTTGGTTCCATGACTAAAATAACAATATATTACCGAACACTCTATCGTCTTATCCATTTCAAACAAATGTTAACGAAATAACTCAATGGATCAAAATATGAAGAATTTAGGACAAAGTCTTAATAATACCCGAAAACCGACAAATACCTGAAATTATTTCAACTTAAAGTTTCTGCCTTGCAAGTGCGCTGCTGGCTGCAGTGAACCCTCAGTCTTCGTAATCCAAATAATGGATGCAGTGCACAACTGCAACGCCCTAGTAGGTCTTCGAGTAGTCTCTCGACCTTATCCATAGGAATTTCAAAAGAGTTTCAAGGAATTCAAAATGAGTTCTCATAGTCCAAGTCACAAGAAAGGTGATGTTTCATATCCTTTAGAAAATAAGGAGTTTTACTAGGCGCCAAGAATCAACAAAAGATTCAACAATGAGTAGCGGTACTAAAAGGACAACTAATGAGATTTTAAGTCTCGAACAGGGAACGAAGTTTCGAATATTAACCGAAATCTCAATGAAATCTGAAATAATAACAAGATTACGTATATGGAACATTATCCCGAATAGATAACAGAGTCTCGAAGGGTGAACAGAGGTACGATATGGAATAGAAACAACATCTCGAAGTAAGAAGCAAAATCTTATATCGGAAACATAGTTTAATAAACTCTCGAATAACAACAAAATCTCGAACAGATCTCGAATGGAAAACGAAATCCCCAATAGAATACAAGGTCACAAATGGAAAGTAATTCTCGAATAGGAAATCTCGAACAAGAAGCAAGACCACAGATAGTGAATAAAAAACCGAGTGTCAATTAGTGAATATGAAAGCAGCATCGAATTGTGGATATGAAATAAGCAAAATTTCAAATAGAAGACAAGGTCGAAACAAAGTTGTGAACAGAACAATTTCTCAAATAGAAAACAAGCCACGAATAGGAAACAAAATTTCATATAGGGAACAAGTCAAAACCTCATATTTGAAACGAAGTTTTCAAACAATGCCTTGAATGGTGAATAGAAGCAATATCGATTAGGAATCAAATTCCAATCAAGTCTCGAATAGAAAACTGAACCTCGAGTAGGAAACAAAATTTATGAATTGTAACAAGTTCTAAATAGGAAACAGAATTTTTAAATAGAAGCCAAAATAGGAGACAAGGTCATGCATAGTGAACATGGTATCTAATAGTGAACATGAAACAAACCTCGAACGAAAAAAACAGAATCTTGAATAGAAGCTGGGGTTTCGAATAGGAAACAAGTTCTTTAGAATTGGAAACTTCATTTCGAATAAGAGCAGAGTTACTAACAAGATTCTAGAATAGAAAACAATCTCTCGAAATATATCTCGAATAGCAACTAAGGTTCCAGAATAGAAAACAAAGTCTAACAATCATTAATAGAAAACAAAGGAGTTTTAAGAAATGATCTAGGTGCTAAGACTGGATTGTGAATCACGATCCATGGGTTTCTCCAACCATGCAAGAGAAACCTTCGGTCTTCAATCTGCCTTTAGTGTTCCTCCGGGACTAGAATTGCTTCAACTTCTTCAGTTGTCTTTATGTAGACTGGTCCTTGCGGTAGTGCTCCATGTGATTGCTGAATCTGGAGAGGCGGGTTCCCATGCTGTGGCCCTGGTGCTCCTCGTGCTTGTCCTTGGGCAGTGTGATCAACGATCTCCGGGCAATCCTTGACTTGGTGGACAGAAGATCCACGGAACAGGCAGAGTCCGAGCCTCTTGCGACACTCCTCGAAGCGATGTCCTGGATGGCGGCAGAAAGCACAAATGGCCATCATCTGAGTCTAAATCTGATGATACAGCTGAAGAGGCGCTGTGTGAGTGTGGCGACGCTCTGCGGATCCATAGTTGCCATTTCCATCATAAGTCTTCATGTCTCTCCTGAGCTTCAGCTTCCCGTCTCGTTCTATTGTCTGTGCTAAATTCAGGATCTCCTGGCCGGTGGCTCCAATCTTCAGAGGAGTTGGGTCCTCAGAGACTTGGATGATCTTCTGTAGCGGCTCCAGGTTCTCGATCTGCTCCTCGGTGCGAGATATGCGCTCGATGTCGGGGAAGTCCAAGGATCCGAGAGTCTGGAAATCAGAAGTCCTTCCTGGCTAGAAGAGCGCATCTACAAGTCTGGCTTGGAAAAGGATGGCATGCTCCCTCTGGTTGTCAAGGGACACTTGAAACATCTCCATCAACTGTGTACTACCCATGGGGATAGTATGGCGATAGAAGGTAGTGGAAGCTCGAAACCCTCAAGTGTAGGTGGATCAACCGTTCCGGTGTCGCGTGCTTTGAATTATCTGAAAAACAAAAAACTGTTAAAATGTCCTAAAAAACAACAAGTGTTTATAGAATATTAATATACCCGATGTACCCGATTTCCTATGATGTAATCAAGTTTCCCTAGTTTAATCAAGTCCCCCAATAGTACACTAATACCTAGGTACTATTAGGATAGACCTGCGTAGGCCACCACTAAAAACATGTCATGACCCGCTCCCAAATAATCGGATACGAGTCGGACACGCCCAACCTTCGTCTTTAGACACGACGAAGTAAGCTGTACCAAGCTAGGGAAATCTAACCAGATAAACATAAATGTGCACAATCACAACATCTATACACGATCCCAGAAAGATTACCATAATCCACAAATCCATATATCATAAAGGTACCAGAGTCAACAGGAATGAAATATGCTATGAACTCTAAAAATAATATCTGGGAGTAAGCTAACTAGTCTAAACCTAAAGCCTCTAGCTAAGTCATGTCTCCATCCTGCTCAGCTAAGATCCCGGGCTCTGGCCTATAGGGTATAATAATATACTGCAAGTACACCTGCAACTTATCCAATCAGGAGCGGAGCAAAGTACAGTTCTAGGTAATGAACAATAACATCATTAAATAGAAATGAGTATAGGAGAACATAAAATATAAAGTACTGGAAAAGAACATGAAAGTACAGGAATGTAAAATACAGGAAATAAAGTACAGGAATGTAAACCATGAACCTAAAGTACAAGACATGACATGTGCACAATGTTTGAAATACAACTAGCCTATGTGACCGGCTGGGGAAGTTGGACACGGTCCTCGAGTATCCAGATTGTTGCTGCACCTATTTGGACATAACGTCGAGCAGTTAAAGCTCAGCAAAATTATACTACGATGCCGAGCTTCCTTTGTTTTATTTGAAACTTAGGAATGCCAGAGCACAACTAAAATCCCCAGAGATTGATACTTCACTCAAACCCAGTAAGAATTAGCGAAAAATCCAATCAATTCCATGAAGTAGAACCTCATTTCATCAATAAAGCTCCACCAAAACCAATTCAACACAATTGCTGTAAAAATCAGGCGGAGACGACTTACCTAAACTCAATTTTGCAGATCTTTCGGTTACTGGCTCGTTTGATTTTTGATCTTGATTCGATCAGGTTTAATCGATCTAGGACAAACGATCATTTGATGAAGTCGATCGATCAATTCAAGAAGACTCCAGATCTGATCTCAGGATCCAACAAAAATGGAAAAGAATTAGGACTCAAACAAGTTCCTACAAGAAATTAGAGTACTCACCTACAAAATACGATGTGAGCGAGGAATCGGTGGAAAGAACCGATAGGAGTTGAAGATCCTCCGCTGGGACTGGATCACCTCGTCATCGTCAATACCGAGAGCTACGAGCTCTACTACGAGAAGCCTCTACTGGGGCGTGGTGTTATCATTGCCGTGCCTATTCATCGAAGGAGAAGATCGCCATCGACGCCATGATCCACTCTTCAAAAACTTAGGGTTTATAGAAAATTTAGAGAGGAAAGGAAGAAGAAGGAATGATGGAGCTTCTTCTTCTCTTGGAAAGAAAGTATAGAAATGAAAGGACAAAGGAAAATATTCTCGTATGATTGTTGCTTTTAAATAGAAAGTTCCACTCGTGGACTGAGGTGATTTGGAGAAAAAAATTTGAAAGAGGGAAATTACATTTGAAATTTTGTTTCAGGCACATGTTCAGTTAGTTGGGAATTAGCTAGCTAGTTGTGGGAAAACCAAATAGACATTTGTTCATTCGACAAAGAGACAGGCCCAAAGGGCCAAGGACCAAGGCCCAGGGATTGAATAAATCATAGAAGAGTAGTTAATCTATTTAAATTAAAATCACTAATCTTCCTAATTATAAAAATTACCAAATTATTTCCATTTCTTTATTTTATTTACAGGAAGGTGGGGTTACAGCATCAGTGGGTACAAATGATTCTTGAGCACCAAATACTCTTGTATAGTAACTGGTGTAATCGAGGGGCTTAATGTACAATAGACTAGGTCATAGGTTCTTGGAGAAATAGGAACTATTGTGTGTTCAGAGGAGTTTCTGTAGCCTATAGGTAGAAGGGTACATTGAACTGTCTATAGCCTGGTAACCTCAACTGGTTGGTAGCAGTACATGACAAGGAGGTTTATTGATTCCTTTTTGAAACTGTGGAACTGTCACACAAATTTATCAAACCAGAGGAACCAAAGGGGCAGGTATCAGTATCGGAGATAGGCCAGGGACTGGGAAGCAACATGGATACTAGCTTGTTCTTGGCTTGGCAAGCTTGTATTGAATAGGAAAACAGAGAATACCAGCAGAGGTGTTAGCTACATGTATCAGTTCCCTGTATACCCTAGGCAAGACCAGCCCTATCCTTGTACAAGTTGACTGAAACCCTTAGGGAGTCAGCCCTATGAGCCATATTACCTCTATGTTCAAACCCCATGGGCAGCACATAGGATATTGGTTAGGATGGGTTGCAGAGTGTGTGATGCATGAATAGTTTTTACCTTCTGTGCATCACCCCCTCCTCATATGTCCTGTCCAGAGCTTGGTTCAGTCCCTATAGCTGAAGGCCCTTAGCAGAGGTTTTTGTAGGCGTGTAGCATATTGGTTTTTATATTGAAGTAATTTTAGTATTACACTATATATCCTAAATACTTCCTGAATACATCTAGCATATAGGTTAAGAGGAGGGTTTATTCATGACTGTTTGCAAGGATATTGAGGGTGCATACAATGGTCATTAATTTCATGAAACATGGATAACCATGTCAGGTATTTGATAATAGGATAGGCTAGGCCTAGTACCCCCCATTGAGATCAGTTGGGTCATTTAGACTAGGTACCAAGGAGAACCTATAGTAGAATATACTGGTGTTACCTATCTGTCTATGATGTATCAGTTGACACCCATAATTGGTAGTGCAGCAGTACATATTTCCAGAAAATAGAGTGTGGATATGTGCCTACAGGTTTCAGTAGCAGTCCTTGGTGATACAAAATGGGACAATTGCAGACTACTGATGTTACAGTAGGAGTTTGTAGTCTATTATGTACAAGGGAACACATGGGTAGGAGAAGTGGAGTGTGATATGTGTGTTCATGACTGTGTGTGTGTAAATATATGTGCACCAGTTATACAGGTAGGAAGTAAAACCTGTGGGTTTTACCTGTTGTACCATATATAGGTGTATATCTTAAGTTAGTTACTAGGTGCAGCAACACATGGTTACAGGAGTAAAGGAAGAGCAATGGGTATCAGAAAACTTGAGGAGTCATCCAATCGTATCAGTAGCAGTTGAATGATTTAAACGACTTGTTAGAAATAAACAAGGTCTTCTATTCTGGAACACCTGTTCCATTTTGGTCTGGGATCCCTATACTTGATACAGGATGAACATATGGGGTGCATAGGAGCAGCCTTGGGTTCTAAATACAAATAGCAGGGAAGTGGTATAGACACTGTTGGGTGTGCATCTAAGGATAAATCCCTATGTATTAGCTCTGGATATCCTTGAAAGAACACATGACCTGGGGCTAAGGGTCTGTAGCAATTTAGGATGTAGAAGTAGTGAACTACTGATCTTTTATAGGAATGAAGTAATAATTCTAAGATCAGCGAACTATGCATGAACTGATATTTTTGTTCGCATGCAATTCCTTTGAACAATTCCTTAAATTTGTTTAATCTTCCTTCTTGTCGAAACTACACTGGTTTTCTGTATCTGTCACCAACATGTTATGGTATTTAGAAGGTGTGTTGTCGTACTTTGTTAGTTATCAAATATCTTGGTAAATGTTCAAGGTTTGGTTGATCCTCTTAGTTGGGGATCCTGCCAGTACAACAGCAAGAACAAATGTCTTTATCCCAATATCCTTTTTCTTTCAGCTGTTTTAAGGGCTTTGTCCTTTGTGACATCACTTCTTTACAGCCTCAATCCAAGTCCAGTTAGACCTACTCTTAGTTTTAGTATATCCTTTAAACAATATATTATCATTTGTCACACGTTCAGTTTACGCCTCACTCTTTGGAGTTGTGTAACTGTGTTACTATAGTGTGGTGTACTCCTAAATACCATGTTATCTAAGGTACAATTAGAAATAGGAAGTTGTCTAGAGACCTAACTAGAGAGTAGATAGTTGCTATTTTCTTCTATTATTGACACTGTAACTCCATAAACAGGTTACTTGGACATTGACACGGATTCTGACCCGTGCCAGCAGCTCAGGACCTAAAGCAAGTATACCTTGCCTTTCTACACATCTTTATTTACATGCACTGTCTTTTATTATTATCCAGTTTTCTCATATTATTGACATATATCTTTCATATCCTGCTTGTATTTTATTATTGCTATATAGACCGTGTTCACAGTTAGCTGTATCTTATTGGATGTATTCATTTGAGCCTTGATTGAGTCGTGTCGTGGGTTGAGAAGTCACAAACTGAGCTATTATACCTCCTTGTCTTGAAATCATGAAGCTAACCTGCGAGTCCACACTAGGGGCGAGGGTTAGTAGTTATTGGTCCACACCTGTGAGTCCACACTAGGGGCGAGGGTGATGCTAACCTGCGAGTCCACACTAGGGATGAGGGTTTGTAGTATATGGTTCACACCTGCGAGTCCACACTAGGGGCGAGGGTGATGCTAGCCTGCGAGTCCACACTAGGGACGAGGGTTTGAGTATTCGATTTGGTTATCCGTTGACATCTTGACATGAGTTCTCTCATCCTCGTTCAGCAGTTCATTTATGTGTAGTCAGTGTACAGATTTGTGTTTTATTCATTGCTTAATTTTACTTGTTTATTCTGTATTTTTCTCTATGCATAATAAACTGTTATAAAGGCTCATTTTATGTATCTTGCTAGTCCTCTGAGGACCTGATGATCTCTTCAGGTTAGCTGAGTTTGAGTCAGGAGTAGACGAGAGGTTTGAGTCAGCATTAGACCGCAGTACTTGTAGTTGAGGTCGCCTTGATTAGCATGTTGTACTCAGTTAGTTATTTCTTGTATTTTTCTATCTTCGTCTATTGGTAGTGGATTTGTGTCCATCGGACGTGACATTGATTCTTGGAGACATTCAGTTATATTCATTATTATTCAGTTCCATGTCTTATTCATTGATCTTGGTTGTGATTTGGTTATTTATGTGGATGAGATATAGATTTCCCCTATGATTATAGATTCAGTGACTTGTGTATATTAGACAGCGTTCTACCGTCGACACTGCGGCGTAGGCTGGGCTTAGACACGTCTTGTATCCGAAAAGCAGGTACGGGTCGTGACAAATATATATATGTTAATATATAATATATATATATATATATAAAATATATATATATATATATATATATATATATATATAAAATATATATATATATATATATATATATATATATATATATATATATAATATCATTATTTTTTTCCCTCGATGCTGAGCCCCCTCCCGTTTCCTTTGCTCCTGGTCTCCTCCTCTCGGCCGGCCTAGGCCGACCGGCCTCTTTTTCCTCCCTCTCTCTATCCGTGCTCCCCGCCCGACACTTACCGGCCGTCTCCAGCTGGAGCTCGATGTTAAACCACTAGCCAGCCGATGTGTTGGCACTGCTCGGCCATCATCAACCCGCCGTCCCCCTTTTCATCCAGTTTTGCCTCACCTTCCTCCCCTGAGTCAACCCCCGCCTCCGTCCGGCTACCCCGTCTCACCGCCAGGCCTCCTCGGGTTCTCTGGCCCCCCTTCTTCTCGGCTCTGGGGCACTCTCCCGCAAAGCACCATGCTCGACGTGCCCGCCGGCTCCCTGGCGCCTCCTCGTGGACCGGGAGATCATCATGTCTCAGCCTCCAGGCGCCGCAGCACCCCTCTCCCGCCTAATCTCAATTTTCAAACAGAACCTTCTTTCCTCGGGTGGGGAGCCCCCCTACGGTGCAGGTCTCGGGTTCTCCACTGTCAGGTACCTCGGGGCTACTGCTATTGGCACCCATCACGAGGAGGTCTCCTCTTTTTACGTGTTCGGAGCTTCGCATAATTTCGAGCTTTCCTCGGTCCCTTTTGGTGGGACCCATCTAGAGCCGTCCACTGTTCCCTTCGGAGGCTCACGCAGTCTTACGCTCTTCCGCCCCAAGTACGCCGGTGGGGCCCTCCAACCTCCAGTCTATGCCACCCCATTTTACGCTGCTCCTTATCCCAACCAAACCCTCTACGCAGATCCCCTCCCCCCTATGCACTACGCTCACCTATACCTCTCCACTCCCCTATACGCGGCATCCCCTCTCCTACTGCTCTCTTCCCCCGCCCACTCAGGCCCCCACCCCCAACCTCTTGTCAGTTAATCCTCCCCTCGTCTCCTCCGCAAGCCTAGCTCCGTTCCTACGTCTTCAGCACTAGTACCCCTTTCCTCATCACCTCCCGAGGCTCTCGCCCCCGTGCCCCCGGAGTCCCTATCCGCTTCCGGGTCCGTCGATCCTGAGGTCTCCACCAAGGCAGCCCAGGGTGTTCCCTCTCCACCCATTCTGGCGACGGCTGGCACGTAGCAGGCGCCCCCCTTGTAGGGGAACGACATCCTACGCCGGCTCCCTCGTTGTTTCTCCTTCACTACCTCCCTCAGGCAGGTTATCCCCGGTTGTCTCTACATCATAATCCCCCAGCATCAGTCTCAACCTACACCAGATTGCGCCTCCACAATCATGTTATGGGACCCAGAGGCCCCCTCCTCCCGGATCGACCCAGCCTTCTTACGCCGCCAAGTTGCGCCCGGATCTAGTCCCCTTGAAGGGTCTCCCTCTTCCCGACGTCAATCTTTCGGACATTGTATACTCTCAGGATACTCCCGTTCCTGTTATCCGATTCTCTGACCTGGAATTGACATCGTTGTCAGCGTCTTTTCCCCACACATTCATACTTAAATTTTCTACCAGATGCCCCAAACTCTCTATGGTATAGGTGGCGATAGCCAATTGGAAACTCTCATCGGATTATCGTGTGGCACCCCTCGACCCCAGACATATTCTCCTACACCTCTCATCCGACCGCGATCACAGGACTATGTGGTCCAAGGGCACTTGCAGGATCGATACCTACCAGATAAAGATTATCAAGTGATCTCCAGGATTCAACACCAAAGAAGACTCAGCTACGGGCGCAGCTTGGGTGACCCTGCCCAACCTTCCCCTCAAATGCTTTGTCCCAGCGGCACTAAGGCGTATTGCCAACTCCTTCGGGACGTATGTGGCAACGGTGCCTGAGACCAGTAATCTCACTAAGGCTCACTATGCCAAAATCTGTGTGGAACTCGATCTCACCTCTGAACTACCCAACTTTATTACCATCGAGCTGGGCAACCAAACCCACACCCAACAAATCCTCTACGACAACTACGTGCTGTTCTGCAACCACTGCCATTTAAGAGGCCACCTACCAAAGCATTGCCACCGTCTTCACCCGGATCTCAAGAAGAAATCAGCCCGAAAAGACAACGAGCATACAGAGGAGAGGTCTCCCATGCCACCCCTTCTACCACTTCTGAACTCGCACACTCGATTCGGTTCCAGTGACGGCAAGAAAGACTCCAGCGAGTCCCCTAACAGTACCCTGATCTCCTTCATCACCTAACCCCTCGCTTTCTTCAACCAATTTGACATTCTAGACTCGGAGGGCTCGGTAGCATCAACGGAGACAAGTAGCCCTCTAGATGTCTCAAGACTCTCCGAGATAGCGGTCGATCTCCCCAAGACGAAGAGGGCAGAGGCGTCCACCGAGTCCAGCAATGCAGAACAACAACACACCAACGAGGACTACGGGGTTGACATCCTGGCCATTGTTTGCCATTGATTATAAAAGAACAGAACAATTATCGGAGGACTGAACTTAGCCTCACAATACAAACTCGCTTGTACAAAGAAAGCCTAGGAACGAAAACCTAGGTATAGCAATCTAAGTACAATTGTTTATTTTAGATTCTGGGGGTGATGATAGAGGCTCGAGAAAGTGACAGCAGCTCTGCCTTACTCCTTGGACGATCGGGTGCAGCCTTGGCTCTGTAGAAGAACTGCTTGGCGTTGATGTAGAAATGCTCTCCTTTCAATTTCTTTTTGACTCTCTGGATCCGAGGGGGGTGTGCTCTCTCTTTCTCCGCTCTCTGCTTGTTTATGTATGTCTCTCTCCGTTGTAAGGGAATGGCACCTTGCTATTTATAAGAGTGGGGGCATCATTAGAGTTTCGCGATGATTGCCCATTCTTAAAAGTCGGCAGTTAAAGGTCAATGAATCTGGGCCGTTCATAATAGATTTGAGCAATTAATGTGATTGCATCAAATCTCTGTGGGCAATTAATGATGATTGCCATAAATCCTCATGATTTATTATGTCAAGCTCGGATCTTCTGCCACGTGTTCAATTTGATTGATTACAAATGATCTGATTTGATCCCAGTAATTATGAGGATAGCACTAAACCTGGTTGTTAGGATTTGTTGATAAATCTTGCCATGTGTCCCACTATTATGAGGCTGATAGCTGTAGGGACACTGGCAGAACCGCGAGCCACTTAGGAAATCTGAGCCGCATGAAGATCACCCCCCTACTGAGCCGCATAAGGCTGGTCACGTGTCAAGGCTGCTTGGGAGTGGCCTCTGAACATTTGAACCGCACGGAGATGTTCTATGCCGCATGAGCATAGGCGACCACATGATGGGTGGCTTCTCCGTGAGCCGCATGAAGATAGTCCTTGTGAGCCGCATGGGTAGCCTCTGCCTGAACTGCATGGGTAGCCTCTGCCTGAGCCGTATGGGTGGCCTCTGTCTGAGCCGCATACGACTGTCCACGTGTCAAGGCCGCATAAAGGTCTTTAGGGTTTGACGGATTGTGTCAGAGATATCCTTCATTTCACTAGGAGTCTGCCATTATGACAGAGTCATTATTGCATCTTTCTGTCATTGGTCAGACCTGTCAGCCGTCAAGGAATTAAATACAGTAGAAGACAAAGGAGAGAGCTGTTGAGGGCCACGTGGCTCCTCTCTGGGCCGCATAGAACTATTTGAGCCGCATGGGTCCCTGAGCCGCATGGGGATCCTTGGCCGCATGGATCTTTCTTTATCCTTTTCTATGCTTCTACAAGTCCCCCTTCAAAGTTTTTAATTTGCAAAATTGAAATACTTTGAATAAGAAGCATGGCTATGTATAAATTCTTCTGGCCGCATATGATGTCCTTGCCGTATGGATGTTCCAACCGCATAGCCTCCTCAGCCGCATCGGTCAATCAGCCGCATGGACCCTTTGGCCGCATAAGCTGTCTTACCGCATGAGCTCCTTGCCACGTCATCCTGTTACGTATGCAAATCTTTTGCATTAATTGCTGTTGATTTGCCGTCAGTTTTAAGGCCGCTTTTTGGGGAAGAATCCTAAGAGTTTGGCCTTTATGTCAGTCGGCTCGTCTTGAGAACCGAAGGGTCGGTTACTGTACGTGGATCGAGGCGCCTCTCTCTTGCTTATAAAATATGAACGTGCTCAGTCGGAGAGACTTCTTCACTCTCTCTTTCGTCTTCGGCCCTAATTTTCTTCCTTAGTCTTCCTTCTCCGACCGTCGGTACGATAATGGCCCCCAAGTCTTCCAAGGTTGCTTCTGCTGCTGCAAAGGGCAAGAAAGCGACCTCCTCATTGGCCATTACGCCTGAAGTAGACCCCGACATCCACCCTGCTTTTAAGGGTAAGGATTGGATTAAATGTTTTGAACCATAAACCCCATGGCTCTGTTGTAAGATTTATGCACAAGCCTTCATCCTTCGTCTTTTTTGAACTGCCTAAGTTTAATCATGATAAAACCGCTCTCGTATTCGAGCCGCATGGGGCATGCCCTGTGTTTGAGCCACATGAGAAGGACTTGAGCCGCAGGAGCACTTTCTGGATTTGAACCGCATGAAGTCTCATTTGACCGAGATCGCATGTGCTCCTGATGAGCTGAACCGCATAAAGCTTCGCTAAGTCGTACCGCATAAGCTCTTCTGCTAAACAGAATCGCATATGTTCAACTGACCGCATAAGTTCTATCGGAGCAGTGCTGTATGAAACCTAACTGAATCGGGCCGCATAAGGTTGCATTGACCCGAGCCGCATAGGCTCTATCGAAGCCGTGCCGCATAAAACCCAACTGAATTTGGGTCGCATAAGGCTTCGTTGATCCGAGCCGCACAAGCTCACAAGAGCTTCTTTTTAAGAAACTTTTGTTTTAACCATCTTTTAATCCTGTTTCTTTTGTCCACTTTCAATGAATCTGCCAACGAATCTGGCAGGAGAGCTTTTGGTGGGTTCAGCACAGTATGCTGTGGGTGTGCGGCTCGACGGCTTAGTTCGATATGTGTCGGATCAGCTTCCCACCGATGAGCCTTTGGAGAGGTTGGGCGCCATCAATAACCAGCCTTTCTACTTTCTTTGTACTATGATGAACTAGGGGAGACTGGAAGGAGAGTATCTGAAACCAGACATTCTCTTCGGGGATGCTCTATCCATAAAGAACCCCCGAGTGCTGGACATCTCTGAGAACTGGGACTTTACTGTGGATGGGGTGGAGATCCATATCCCCAAAATGGAACGTCATTTTCCCCTCTCGTGGTTCAATATGGTATCGTTGAGCAGGCGAATGGTGGGCTTCCTAACTCTAACCCAATCGGAGATGTTCGTGGGTAACATCCATTATAATAAGAATATGAGGTCAGCATGTGCGAGCAGGGACTTGGTCAGTCGGAGCGTGATGGGGCTAATTCCGGGTACCTTCATAAACGTATCTAGTCCCAACTTCACGTTTACTCTGGCCGATACTTTCCTGAATCAGCTCGCTCGTAAGGGATCTTATCCTATTGGCAGGTTGTCGCTGTTGAACTGGATAAACCCCATCCCTACGTGGGTCAACCTGACCTCATAGATTCTAAAGAAATACGAGGAATTCCTTAGGGAGATTGACCTCTATTATGCCATCCGGGACACCTGTTACGGGTTACCCATCAACAAGCCGTTGTTTATGGCCCTTTTGGAAATGTATAACCGGAGGACAGAAACTTTCTTCGCGCCCGGAGGGGATTTAGGACTTGCTCTCCATGAAATGTATGCTGTTTCTAAGCTGCCATGGAGGGGAGGCCTTCGAAGTATATACCCCAACAAACGAAGAATTCGAAGATCTGGATCGACGATTCTCGGGTTTTGCCGTCGTGTACCAGGAACTGCTATGCCACCACAGTATTTGCCATCAAACGGCTATCAAGAAGAACAATAGCTCAGAAGGGAACGCTCCCCATACTAAGTCTTGGGTCGTGTATCTTTTCAAATTTAGTCCCTCTGGCCGGGTTTCTTCTCGAGGTCCTCAGACCCAGGAGAAGATAAACAACCTGATGTCGAATGCCAAGAGGTCGAGGTCCACCGGTGACAAGTTTGGGAGTCGCACCGACTCCTTCAGCTATTTCTACTACGGTACCCGGCAAATGTCTGAGAAGGCGCTCTTGGCCGGATTCTTGATGGTATGGCTACGGAACTGCGTAGTCTCGGGATGGACAGGTTCTACTGAAAGGATCAGCCGCCACTTCATCCTTCCGGCCGTGAAGCTAGTCTTCAGAGTCAGGCTGGCCCTTCTTCCGGCTATGGTGTGTAGCATACACCACGGCCTCCGTGCCTTTTCGTCCAAAGTCATTGCTCGTGAGACGACACTGGACTTTGAACGAATAGAACTACCCTACCATTATTTAATGGGTTGGCTATTGATGCATTATCGGTCGTTGATGAGGCCCGGAGCAAACGATGGCGTTACCGATGATGACGCTTTCCTTTTTTGATACCATTGTCAGCCTTGGGAATTCGACACCATGCCAGCCTGTCGGAGGGCGTTGGCGAGAGTAGATGGGCCCGACTTCTTTGTGTCTGTCCCTCAATTTACCGCTAGAGAAGTGAGGGGTGTACACGTTGCCGGTATTGAACCTCCCCTGCTCTTATCTGAAAAGATGCTTCTCTGGCTGCACAATATTCGTCCGGTGCACCCGGTATATCGTTACGGTAATAACGTGTACCTGGAGCCCTACTTGCCTAGTAGGTTCTCCCGCCAGTTCGGGTACAGCCAGCTGTTCCTTGATTGTCCCAGTGCTTGCTTAGGCTACGAGGGCAGTGTCCTTGACGGTATTAGGGCGTGGCATTATTACAATACGGTTCATACCCGAGCTAGCTTCTCGATCCCCGACGCTAATACGCAAGGGAAGATTTTGTACATGGCGGCCCTCTATCATGTTGCGGCGAGCAAACCTCTCGTGAATTTTGACATGAGCACCAGCTTTATTGTCGGGACTGGTTTGGCAGAGAAGCCCGAGGGGCCAAGAAGAGGAAGAAAAAGGCGAATGTGGTTCCTGTGTCGGACTCGGAGTCCACGACGGTGGGCGAAGAGAATGATGGGCAGGATGCCGATGATTCGTCCCATTCCTCAGACGAGGAGGCGGGGGATCAGCCACCTATCGTGCCGGATGACATGGTTGCGAGGCAGCCGCCTGCTGTGCCTGGTCCTTCGTGCAAGCGAAATAGGCATATGTCTACTGATGATAGCATAACCTACTCCACGCAGCGAGCTGCGGTAAGACGCCGCAGGCTATTTATTGATGATGTTGGCACTGTTTCTGAGGTGATTTGAATTTCCACTACCTTTTCCTTCTTTTTCTAAACTATGGCCTAATCATCTTATTTTACTCTTTGCAGGCATCAGAGGAGTCGGTTTCTCGGGATCTGAATGTTGAGGTCGATCCGGCCCTGACCACTTTGGTCAATGATATGTGCACCGCTATCATTTCTGCTGGGGTTCTTCCGGAGGCGGCCGAGGAGTTCTACCTTGCTGAGACCTCGGCCTATGGGGACGGAGGCTCTACTGTACCTATCTCTCAGACAACTGAATTTCAACGGGGTGACGCTGAACCGGCTGGCTCCTTTTCAGGGGTAGCTGGGGCAGAGAAATCAGTTGAACTCAATTTGGAAGTCGTGGGTGAGGAGACTACGTTAGCTGCGAGCGAGCTGCGGCCTCCATGCCCCTCCCCTGGTAAGAAAAGCTGAATCTTAACTTGTGAGGAGGCCTATCTGCTCTATCATCATAACCTTCGGGTTACGTCAATTGATGGTTGCTTTGGACGTACAAGTCCTGCTCCTTTATTGCCAGTGACGAACATTGTCGGGGTGGACTCTATCGGAGGGGATCTGATGGAAGCACGTGTGCCTCCTTCTCTTCCCATATATATTGAAGGGCCTCCAGCTGGTTCAAGTTCGGGGGCTCAAGTGGTGGCACAGCCGGGGTAAGGAACAACGCTTCCTGCGTCCTCCTTCGTGAATATGGTCTCGGGGGTGACCTTTCCGCCTTGCCAACTATCCAAGCTCTCTGAGCGGCGAAAGAGGAGCCAGCCGCTATTCGTGCATCTTTTCGCACGGAATTTGTTTCCCTGGTGGCAGGGATGGCAAGTTCCAATACTACTCCTTCGACATTGTCGGCCACACTCCCTCTGACGCCATCCTCTACAAAAGTTTTGGATGAACTGTCCCAGGATGTGGTTGATAGCTTTCACCGCCACCTGAAGAGAGGGGTCGATACAACCGTGGAGAAGGGAACTCCCTTTGCTATGGCCCGTCGGTGCGCCGGTGGCCAAATCGACATCCTTAAAATACTCCCCGGTAGGGCGGGGTTAGCTGCACTTCTGGAGCCTAAGCTGTTAGAGGCCGATCGTCTTGTGGCCCAGTTTTATGTGTTGCAGCAAGCTGATCTGTCCGCGGCGATAGATCAAGAGCGCACTTTCCTCATAACCGCGATAGAGAAGGTGAGGCTTGCTCGGGAGTCGATCAAGCCGACTATACTGAAGGACCGTCGTGATCTGTCTCAGTTACACGATCAATGTAGCCGTAGAATTGAAGATTGCACTGCTCGGGAGGCGGCCGCCACCCGCGGGGTAATTGACACCAGGGAGCAGATCCTTGAGCTCCAGAGAAAGCTGGCCTTCCTGTAGTCCGAGCTCGAAGTCGCCCGTACTGAGAAGGAGCTTGCTATCCAGGAGGCTGACAGACTTAGTCGAGCTTCTGCCAATCTGGAACTCTTCCTGAAGAAGATGGAGGATGACTGGCGGGCATATATGCAGTTGGATGATGCGAAGCAATTTTCCCAGGAGGCTGAACGTCGAGCTAGACAGCGGCTTGATCGGGGGACTACCTTGGTGAGAAATCGCCTCCTGGAATTATGTAATACCGAACTGTAGTCGGCCTTTTTCTCCTTTTGTTTCTGTTCTCCTCTTCTTTTCTTTTTGAGAGGGCCATGGTCCCAAAACATGTAATGCTTTTTTGGCTTTCAAATAAAAGAGTTTATTTTATTCCATCCTTTATTTGTACTGTATGTTGTGCTTGTGGTGTTATGGTGGCATTTGCCCCGAATGGGGGACTTTGTTTGTGGACCTGTTAACCTTGGCATACCTTGGTTTTAGGTACGGATAACAAGTTTGATTGGGGATACCTAGAACAATTCCACGGCAAGGTGATCATGGACGTTCCGGGTATCGGGAGAGAGAATGCCATGGAGCAGCTGGGCTCCCGGGGCTTGATGAGAAATGGTGGGCCTGTACTAAGAAATTTAGTAAAGGACATTTGTGGGCCTATTATCCTTGGCATACCCTGGCTTAGGATACGGATAATAGGATGAAAGGGAACCAACATACTTACTCAGAGGTAATGAGGACATGGCAAGTATGGGGGTTTTGCCGCGGAGTCTTCCTACTCAGAGGTAATGAGGACATGGCAGGGGTAGACTCAGAGGAGGATATTTGTGGTCAACAGAGGACATTTATGGGCCTATTATCCTTGGCATACCCTGGTTCAGGATACAGATAATAAGACGAGAGAGAACCAATCATACTTACTCAGAGGTAATGAGGACATGGTAAGTATGAGGGTTTTACCGTGGAGTCTTCCTACTCAGAGGTAATGAGGACATGGCAGGAGTGGACTCAGCGGAGGATATTTGTGGACCTATTATCCTTGGCGTATCCTGGAGTTTTTTGGTACAGATAATAAGTCGAAAGGGAATCAACATACTTACTCAGAGGTAATGAGGACATGGCAAGCATGAAGGTTTCTTCGACGGAGCCTTCCCATTCAGAGGTGATGAGGACATGGCAGGAGTGGGCTCAATGAAGGAGTGGTACATAGAATGACTCAGAGGTAATGAGGACATGGAAGTTCTATGTAAAGGGGTGATTTGTTTTTGGCGAAAGTGAAACGACTCAGAGCTAACATCGACATGGTTATTTTAGAAATTTTGTGGATATGTTACCCTTTTTGTGCACTGGGAGTATGGGTAATAGATCATGAGGGAGGATCTCTTTCAGGAAGAAAGTTCAGAGGTATGGTCATACATGACTTACTATCTAACAGAGTGACCGGAACATGAGTTCAGAGGCACCTGCGGGTACATAACTCGATAATCGGAGAGAGTTGGAATGTGAGTTCAGCGGTATCGGCGGGTACATGACTCGATAATTTGGAGTTTGAAATATGAGTTCAGCGGCACCAGTGGGTACATAACTCAATAATCTGGAATTTTGGAATATGAGTTCAGTGGTACCAGCAGGTACATGACTCAATAATCTGGAAACTGTCGTTTAGACATAATATTTCTTCGGGAATTTGCTGTTGATGGGCAACATGAGCAAGTCTCCATTTTATTTTGCGAGGCGGTAAGCATCGTTGGAGAATACGGCCTCAATAATAAACGGACCTTCCCATTTTGGCTGGAATTTGCCGGCGATTTTGTGAGTCATGACCATCGGCCTCCGGACTGCCAGAACGAGATCGTCCACTTGGAATGTTCTAATTTTAACCTTCTTGTTGAAGGCTCCGGAGATGCGTGCTTGGTATAGCTCGATTCGTTGCTGAGCCAGGAGGCGCTTTTCATCTAAGGCCTCCAACTCTTGTAGTCGGCGACGGTAGTTATCATCCGTCGTCAATTGGTAAGTAAGGGCGACGCGGAGCGAGGGTATTTGAGTCTCCAATGGGAGAACTGCCTCACTCCCGTACACCAGGGAAAATGGCGTGTTTCCGGTGGCTGTTCGGACTGTAGTACGGTACGCCCATAAGCATTCACCAAGCTTCTCGTTCCAGTCGCGCTTGTTGGACGATACAAACTTCTTGAGTAACTTGATGATAGTTTTGTTGAATGCTTCTGCCAACACATTCGCTGCCGGATTATATGGTGTCGAAGCAACATTCTGAATTCGGTATTTATCGCAGAAACGATAGAAGGCGTGGCTTACAAACTGCGGACCATTGTCGTGGATGATCCTTCAGGGCAGTCCAAAGTGATAGATGACGTGATGCTTGAGGAAGCTGATCACGTTTGAAGTTTTGAATTCTGCAAGCAGAACGGCTTTCGTCCATTTGGAGAAGTAATCTGTGATTGCGAGTATGAAGCGATGTCCTCGGGAAGAAGGTGGAGTAATCGGACCGATGATATCCATTTCCCATGCTTCGAATGGCCAGGACGCCACTGTCGGATGTAAAAATTCGGATGGTTGGTGGATAAAATTCGTATGGACTTGGCAGGCTTTGCACTTTCTTGCATAGTCTATCGCATCTGCTACCATCGTGGGCCAGTAGTAGCCCATTCCGCGAAGACGATCTTACAATTTAGGGCCAGGCTGATGGGCCCTACAGACACCGTCATAAGCTTCGCATACTCTTTGGCTTCTGCGTTTAACAAACACCGAAGCAATAGCCCATCATAGGATCGCCGATACAGTATTTTCGTCTCTGTATCGTAGAAGAATCTGAGAGAACGCCTTCTGATGGAAGTGGCTAACTTTGGGTTCTCGGGTAGGATGTCGTAGACTACGAAATCTTTGAATGGTTGTCTCCAGTCTGGCGCTTCGTCGATCGTATGAGCGGAACAACTCGCCACGAATTGAACGTTGTTCTTGGAACAGACCAGTTCGTGGCCTATCACATCAACCGAATGATGAGTATGATTTGGCACTGCTAGGGAAGCGGCAAGGCCTGCTAAGGCATCGGCTTCGAAGTTTTGGAGTCTGGGAACGTGTTCGATAAAGAACCCCTCGAACGATGAGATGATGTTGATTGCTATTTGGTGATAGGGGATCATGTCTTCATGGCGGACTTCGTATGAACCCCGGATCTGATTGACGATTAACTGTGAATCGCCGTATGCTTCAAGATATTCTACCCCCAGCTCTCTTGCAAGTTGGAGACCAATGACTAGAGCGTTGTACTCGGCCACATTGTTAGAGCAGGGTTCTTTGAAGGAGTAGGCACGATTGATCACCAATCCGGAAGAGGAAACCAGCACCACCCCGACTCCGACGACGATGTTACCCTTAGGTCCGGTCCTTGAGGCGCCGTCGAAGAACATTCGCCATATATCATCGTGAGAGGTTGCATGCGAGTCGGCGACCTCATCTGGGATTCCTTCATATATTTTGGACGACTCCGAGCCTGGGTGGGCTGCTAAAAAGTCTGCCAGAGCTTGACCTTTAACAGCCTTTTGTGGGACGAAGATCATATGATAGGGGACAACAATATTGCCCATGTAGCGAGGCGAGAGCTGAGTACCCCTGGTTTAGTCATGAGGACCCTGAGAGGGTTGACTCGTGAGATTACATGTATGGTTTGTCCTGTGACATAGTGTCACATCTTCTGAATGGCGAACACTAGGGCGAGGCATTCCTTCTCCACGGCGGTGTATCGGTGCTCTGGCCCAATCATCATTCGGCTGAGGTAATATATAGCTTGTTCATGGCCTGCATCGTTGTTTTGTGCTAGCAGAGCACCGAGGGAATGCTCCATTGCTCGTACATAGAGCAGGAATGGTTTTCCAGCAACCGGGGCCACCAGGACTGGAGGGTTCGACAAATATTCTTTGATACTGTCAAAGGCACGTTGGCATTCTTCATCCCATACGAATGAGACGCCCTTCTTCATGAGATGGGTGAATGGCTGACAACGCCCGAAGAGGTTGGAAATGAACTTCTTAATGTAAGCTAGCCTCCCTTGAAGGCCTCTGAGTTCTCGAAGATTTTTCGGGGGACCCATCTCCATGATTGCCATTGTCTTCTCAGGGTCTACGTGGATACCCTGGGCGGTGATGATAAAACCCAAGAACTTTTCGCTGGATACGCCCAAGAAGGATTTTGTGGGATTCATCTTCAGGTTGTGTGCTTGCATCAGGTCGAACACCATCCTCAGATCCTGGAGGTGGTCACCCTTGCAACGGCTCTTGACGGCGATGTCATCAACATAGCACTCCACGGTCTTGCACAAGTGGTCCCTGAAGATGATACTCATGGCTATTTGATATGTGGCTGCAGCATTCTTTAAATCGAAAGGCATGACTGTATAGCAGTATGTGCCAATTGGTGATCGAAAAGATGTATGCTTTTCGTCGTCAGGAGACATCTTGATTTAGTTGTACCCCGAGAAGCCATCCATGAATGACATGCGTTCGAAGCTGCAGGTGTTGTCGATCATGATGTCTGTGATAGGGAGGGGGAATTCATCTTTGGGACATACCTCGTTCAGATTGCGGAAGTCGATGCAGATTCGAATCTTCCCATTCTTCTTGAGGATCGGTACTACGTTGGCGACCTAGTCTGGATGTTGCTCTTCGCGTATGAAGCTGTTGGCTATCAGTTTATTGACTTCGGCTTCGATCGCATCTATGATGCCCGGATGGAAGCGTCGCTGTTGTTGTTTGACCGGCTTTGCCTCTGGCCGAATGTTGAGCTTGTGAAGGGTAACCTCGGGCTTAAGTCCTGGCATGTCTTCATAGCTCCAAGCGAACACATCAATATATTCTTTGACAAGTTCCAGCAGCGATTCTCGCTCTTCGTCTGTTAGGCTTTTACTGACGAAGATTGGTTTTGGAGAAGATTCGCTGCCGACATCCACTTGTATGACCTCATCTTCAGTAGGAGGTTCTCTCTGTTCGAACCGCTTTTCCCATTATGCATCCAACTGTTGGTCCCACGGCTCTAACTCGAGGATTTCAGGAATGTCTTCATCTTCTTCGTAAGCGTCGGCGAATGCCATGTTGACTGACAGGACTTGTCTGAATACGTCTCTGATGCTGGTATCCAAATCAGAAGTTGGTGACTCAGTTGAATGTGAATGCCGGTCGCATTCCTTGTCTGAGCTTTCAGGGGTTGTCGCGGGTGTGACATAACCTAGCCCACATCTGGTTTTGTTGTAGTAGTCTCGTGGTTTTCCAGCCGGGACTGGCGGCTTCAAAGGTAATCGTCGACCAGTGCCGTAGTTCAAACCTGGCGTAGTTTCCAGATCATACCCCTGTTTTTGTATAAGATATTTGGATTGGGGGCTATACAGGTAAAGAGGCAGTCTCCCGGCATCTGATTCGAGATCGACCTTCTCTATAGTGAAGGGCTGTGGGTCGTCTTTCCGGCAGAAGATGATTGGATGGTCCCCTCCCTCGATTATGCGGTAAGCGTCTTCCACTGGGGTAAGCTGGTTTGCGGTGTAAATATTCGTCACCTGTTTATGTAGATAAGTGCCTATACCGTGTTCCATAGCATACATTGTACAAAGCTTATTAAGTTCGTGGTAGTTCAAAGATAGCCCTTTATTGATGAAGTAAGGTATCTTTTCTAGCGGGATTACATCATCTGCGGAGGGAACATCAGTTTGGACAACCACATACTTGGCTAGCTCCGGTTCTTCTTTGGTTACCCCCTGTATAAATGAATGTAAAACCCCTTATAATTTAAAAGAATATTTAAATTATTTTTGGGTTTTATTTAATTCTAATTTATTTTTATCTTATTTATATTATATAAAAGGACTATAGCCATGGTTGAGTTTGAATATGCAAGACGACTAGAAAGTATGGCATGCCTAGCGTAGTCGGGTGCTTTAACAAGTATGCTAGCCATGTTAGGAATGCCATGGTCATATTGTAATCTCTTGCATGTTAACCATTCAAATTATGGCACAAGTTATATTTTTATTTAATTAATTAGTTAAGAAAACCTTTATGACTTTTTAGGAGACTCGGTTGCACCAAACCTTCCCAAACATCTTTCAAGCCAAACCCAACCCTATGTAGGCATGTTGGGCATTAATAAATATTAATAATTACATTTATTTGTATTTAATTCAGATTTTGTAGTATAATTACGTAGATAGAATTAAATAGTTCTATATTAGGAAACCCCATTTTAAATTCTCAATCCAATCAACTTGCCAACTCACCAAACAACTAAATCATGCCAAGTGGACCCCCACCACGATAATTTTGGCCAAGCAACCCCCCATGGCCCAACACATCGAATTAAATAGGATTTAAATCCTAGATTTTTTAAAATTCATTTAAGGATATGTTTAAATATACCAACTTATTCCAAACCTTAACCAAATCCAAATCTTTCTCTCCCTCACCTTTGGCCGACCAAAACCCCTCTCCCTCTCCATAATTTCAGCAGCAACAAACTCTATATAACATCTATACATCATCTCCTCCATTGCACATCTCTCTACCCTTCACAAAAACTCATCTCCTCCACCATACATCCCCGAAACCCCTCAAAACAAACCCTAAAAACTCCCTCTCCCCCATCCAATCCTCTATAGCCATTATCAACTCTCCCATACTCACCAAGAGAGGATTAGCAAGTGAGGATAGCGAAAAATATTGGAGCTTTGGTGAAGAGAAGTCATCATCACCCTTTCTAGCGAGGATCTTTGGTAAAAACCCAAATCTTTTCTTCTAAAAACCTTTGATAAATTTTGTAGAAAATATGTTATTAACTCTACGGAAATCATATTTTGATAGATTTTGTTAGGTATAATCATCCATATAGGTTTCATGAAATATATGCGTAATATTCATGTGTCAGTAGGATCAAATTAACCCCATTGTAAAGGAACTATTAGTTATTGGTGCCTATTTTCAAAACTAAATTTTATGTATGTTTATATACATAAATTAGGATTTTTAAGTATTTTTTCATGATTTTAGCAACTCAAATCTGGTCGAGAAAATTGTAGGTCAAAACTAGCTAATTTCGGGTAACCGGCTGACCTAGAATGTCCCAAACTTGTAGTATAACTCAACCCTTGTACCTCTGATATTATTCTATGAAATAAATTATTTTATTTCTGTTTAAAATATATTTTTGGTTATTTTAGCAATTTTGAGTCATTAACTATATTCCGGGCGAGTTTCGCGTAGACTAGCTAACTTATTAATCAACTAGTCATAAATGTCTTTAGAAATATTAATTCTGAAATTTCAGAGATAAATCTGTAGAAAATTATTTTAAATATTACTTTTATGATTTTTATATGATTTTTAAGTATGTTATTGAAGTAGGGGCATAACTGACTATTAAAAGTTAGAAACCCTAAAACTGTGTTTCGATGTCTCGTGGAACCTGTGTGTGATTGTATGGATCTAAATGGTTCCACGAGAGATTGAATATAATTTTAACACATTACTTTAACTAATTAAGTCGTATCGTAAGTTTCAAAAGTAGTGACTTAATTTAGTTAATTAATTATCTAGAAACGTTGGATTTCGGAGGCGTGGACGCGGGAGCGGCGTTTCATATTTACATCACGGAATCAGGCAAGACACCTTGCCTTTACTGTTTAATTTCTTGCTCAATATCATGCATTCTTTTTCTTTATGTTGTTCTTTCAAAATATATATAGATGCAAATTATTATACTTTATGCAATTGGCTTAGAGTTAAGGGACCACCGTATGTTTAGTGCATCTCATAAACTGTCACGATGTGCCACGGATTGTGTGAGAGTTGTGAGTCGCATATAGATACGGACTTGCGTGCTAACTGATCATTGGTGCGTACAGGCCGTGCGTTAGGATATAACTGCTAATAGATTTGTGTAGAAGACTTGGCAGTTATTAAGGATTAAACAGTGTCGTAGAGACGACGCATGGATAGTATCATTGAGGGGAGGGGACAGTTATTAGCGTAGGGGCTACATTTTATTTTTACACACATTTTGGGCCGAGGGTGACTCTTATGAGCACTACCTTCTGCCCAAGGCCGATATGACTCGGATGAGCGCTACTTACTGCCACTCTTTATTTACTCTGCTGAGCCTACAGCCCCTGCGTAGAACGTTGTCCTCAAAGTGCATATCACATAGAATGGTTAGGAACCTTTACTCATGCATACTTTTCTGTTGAGCTTTATTATTCAGTTTATTGGCATAATATTATGTGTCATATTACGTCCCTCTGAGGACCTGGTTATCTCTCCAGGTGTGTCTTGTGATTTTTGCAGGTGCTCTAGCTAAGGCCACGACTTGCGCTCTATTATTCGAGATGTTGCTTTTTGGATCGTCATCTCCTTCGCTCGACCAATCATTATCTTGTACAATTTTTTCTTATTTAAATTAGTTGGTAGTGGATTTGTCTCCGCCCAACGATTGTATACATGACAAAGTCAAAGTTACTTTTATATTATTATTTATCTTTGTGGATGAGATTTAGTGTCTTGGCTTTCTATATTTTACAGCTTGTGTATACATACGAGCCGTATATTTACTCGTATGATTACAGCTGGCATGATACGTATCTAGTCTCAAGTATTTGGGACTGGGGCGTTACATGTTTTGTGGTGGCCCATGCAGGTCGAGTTTGTCATATTGGTTACGCTACTGTGCCGATGTGAACCTGCATATAGGATTAGGATATAGGAATCTCATCCACAAGCTTGACTTCCTCCCTCAATTCCAAATCTCAAACTCTCGTCCGATTATCTTGACTTCCTTCTGCTTGATTCCTTTTACTGTAAATCTTATCTTCTTTCGTACTGAATAGAGAGGTTAGGAGATAACTCATACGAGTATACATGTTATATTCCTCAATTACTCCATTAGTTGACTTCATATGTTGAGTAGTATGACTACAACCTACCACCCGCATCCTTTTAACCTAGTATTAAAGTGTAACAGAATGATAATGAATATATGCTAGTTTAGGAGAGATGTTTACCTAGAATATAGAGATTTTGTAGCCCATACCCATTGGTCAACTAAGGCATGATACAAGAACCAGTAGGACGACTGTATACGCAAGCACACCGGATAAGACTTAGATCCTTGTGAAACTCGAACTATTTATTACTGCTTTCAACGTATTCTCCCGTACTTATACTTTAAACTACCATGAATAATGACGCTATTTATAGCCTAGTTTTGAAAGCTTATTCTTTGTCGAGCTTGTTCAGGACATATGTATACAGGGGACGCCCACAAGCATATCGTCTAATTAGAATCAATGTATTATGGTCTGATCAACCATAGTGCACTTGGTTCGCTCTTCATATGATTTTCCCATGTGGATTGAGATATAGAGGTATCTAGGATCTCATCCGCGACTGCATTAAAAATTCCTCTTGAATTACACATTCGCCTTTGAATTACGTAACTGTATTCAATGACATCTTTCTTGAACTCTTTATTGCTTTTGTCTTTCATTGATTGGAAGGACGAACGCTCGTATTTGATAGATAAATACAGAGTATCCCCATGGCCATGGTAGTTATATGCACAAGTATAGCAACCATCGGCCAAGCCATATAACTACAACCTTGCCTAAAGTTGCTCGTCATTCCCTCGACCCTAATAGTAATATCGTAACCTTCTAGTTATTTGAGCTTGAAAGATGAGTAAGATCTTACCCTTGGGTAAACCACACACCTATGAGACTATCTAATCTCTAGGAATCATTTATTGTGAGTCTCCAAATATTCATCTTGATTCTTGGCTTAACTAGCAACCTGTATGCCTTAACTCAAACCTTACTTGACTAGGCCCCCACAGTTTAGACAAAGAAGAATAGACCAAAATAAGGACAAGCATTGCAAGGACCATGGTAGTCACCCATTCCAAGATTAGAGATTCAGCAGATGTTACTCTAGGTACAAAATTTTATTATCAAAGAAGTGACATAATATTAGAACAACACATTCACCAGTTTAGCCAAAATCTGTAGCATGATGCCCCGTCATTATGTTGTATTAGTAATCAGCAAGTGATGCATGAGCACTACATTTAGTACCTCTAGAACGCTTGTGACTATAGTCTGGCTGGTTTGACAAAAATAAAAATTCACGACTTAGTAGTTAGGGATCTTTCCTATGACGTGCTTTAGAGTTCGTTATTCCACCGATAGACTCTCGTATACCATGGACAAGCATGTCATTCCATCTTATCGACTCAGGTACTACTGTACGCGATCATTTCCATTTATTAGGACTCGGGGTACAATCCTCGAAACTGATTCACAACTACCCTATCATGTTATCGATCACATCGTGACTTATTATTACCAAATGTCATGGTACGATATCGCGATTCAAATATTCCTAACCTCATTATTCCTAAAACCATATCCTAGTCTCTAGAGTGAATAGATTGTAAGCCATTCTTACTTTTAGGAATTTGGGGATCACCGATTGATTGAGGTAAATTGGTTCTCACTAGGATGATAAATTAGTGACTCGTGAACTCCCACTTTCTTTTAGATCTTTTGGTGTCCCTTACCGTGACTTTGATATTTGAAGTGTAATACTAGCTGTTACCTTCCAACAAAATTTATATGCAAAACTTAAACGAGTCCACCTTCAAGTAGACATATCATGTCCCACACAAACACATCTCCTTGGACTCTATTATTATGATACGACTTTCAGGTCAAAAGGGACTAGCGATAACCTTTACCATAACACCGATGTACTTTCGAACTGCAGTTAGAGATCCAACCTTGACTCAAATGTTTTGGTCCAATATATGGTTGTGATCTACTCGAAGCCCTCTATGAACATGTTACTAGTGTGCCACTCAATAGAGGCCTTGTGTGCTACTTAAACACAAAATTCATGGAAGGTGCATCTCACGACTTACAGAACCTATTCTACCAACCCGACGAGAAATTTGCCCAACCACTTGAATATGAACCTATTCTAAATTATCCTAACCTAATAGGGATGGTTTAAAATTCTACAAAATTTTGTCCAGCCACTATAGATTAAAATCTAAAGTCATGCAATCAAAGATTAAAGTCCAATTAGGGAACCTATTGAGACTCAGTTAAACCCATCATAGCCCATCGCCATATTGGGACTATAAAACCAAACTTGATGAAATAGGCGCTCACCCCTATTATGTAGGTCCCACCTCTTGGCTCACTAATTCTTCTTACATAGATTTCGTAACTGCATCTCTTCGTAGCCTATGTTATGCATCTCTCGGTACCAACTTGCTTCCGGATAACTTGACCAAGATCTCTCATACCGTCTTGACCAAACATAATTAATATATGGGCTATATTAAATAGATAATACCTAGACTTCCTATAGAGTCTGTGACTATGATTGGAAATACCTCATACTTCTTATACCTCCATAAAATTTGACCTTCTTAGAAGCCCTATTACTGTGCTTTCCCCGATTAACCAACATCTAAAAGTTGGGTAGAACATTGAACTTATTATACTCTACCTCTTAGAATGGGATTACAATCGTGACCGTTCTTTCTCTGTATGGAATTTATGAAACGATCTTTTATTTTGCATTTTATATCCCTTTGCTCGTGCATTTAGATAACTACGGTAACATATTGTAACCTAAATTCTTCAAGTCAATCATAGAATCAATTTTGTTTAAATCAAAAGCAAATTTTTTTGAGGCAAATAGATCGCAAGCCTCTCTAAGGAACATAAGATTTTGGAATTAACAAGTGGTTGGAAATGATTGGTTCCAATTAGACTAATAATTCAATGGTTTATAACGTCGACCCATATTCATATCATGTGATACCCTCGACAGTGATTTTGATAACTGAAGCACAACGCTAGCCTTTTCATTTCGACAAAGTTCACACTCACGAACTAGACTAGTCATGCTACTCATATGACATACATGTCTCACACAAACGAACTTTCTAGTGCTCTATTTGAAAATTATACCACGTGTATGACACATTGTTTCCTCAAAACAAACCATAGAGACCCAAATTCGACCTATTCGATTTTATCCATACAAATATCGACCCATTCCCTTAACTAAACTGAATACTCAAGATCTATGTAAGACGCACACCTATGACGTATGCCTTCCAACAAGCAAGAGCATGCCTCCTATACAACACCAAACATCAGCCAACACATATTAGTCATTTTGATTTAGAGTTTTCAAAACACTTGCCTAATTATATTATATAGCCTGGGTTCTTTAATTATCATCGATTCTCATCACTTGGCCATAAATTCTTCTTCCCTAAGTTTTCAAGCTCACTTCTTAGTTTCCCATGTTAGATGTAGAACGAATCCTTCTGAACCGACACACCTTAGTATATTCCAACAAGAGGTCGCTACCAGCTTGTCAGAAGCATGACCCCTAGAGTGCCAATGTTTGATTATAGTAACTTTTTTATAGTTGTTATTGACCAGGAACGTTATAGTGTTATCGAGGCTCACTTAGAATCCAAGACTGTGGTCAGAAGTATCCATTATTCTCGTGCCCCTCCCTAGAAATTGTCCTCCTCAAGGTCTTGTAATGACGACGATCTTTACAGGGGGCCAACTTCTATAAGTTGGGTAGAGTCTGGAAGGAAGCATAACCCATCTTGTAGAATATGAGATCAATTGGGATTCCTATGACAACCACCCGTCCATCCTTTCAAAAATTGAGCTAAGATTTGACGTACCTACTCTCCCTCCATATAGAATCTCGCAATTCTTGATATTATGATTATTTTTAATTTTGAGGACGAAATTGTCATAAGTTGGGTAGGATGTAAAATCCCTTATAATTTAAAGGAATATTTAAATTATTTTTGGGTTTTATTTAATTCTAATTTATTTTTAGCTTATTTATATTATATAAAAGGACTATAGCCATGGTTGAGTTTGAATATGCAAGACGACTAGAAAGTATGGCATGCCTAGCGTAGTCGGGTGCTTTAACTAGTATGCTAGCCATGTTAGGAATGCCATGGTCATATTTTAATCTCTTGCATGTCAACCATTCAAATTATGGCACAAGTTATATTTTTATTTAATTAATTAGTTAAGAAAACCTTTATAACTTTTTAGGAGACCCGGTTGCACCAAACCTTCCCAAACATCTTCCAAGCCAAACCCAAACCTATGTAGACATGTTGGGCATTAATAAATATTAATAATTACATTTATTTATATTTAATTCAGATTTTGTAGTATAATTACGTAGATAGAATTAAATAGTTCTATATTAGGAAACCCCTTTTTAAATCCTCAATCCAATCAACTTGCTAACTCACCAAACAACTAAATCATGCCAAGTGGACCCCCACCATGATAATTTCGGCCAAGCAACCCCCCATGGCCTAATGCATCAAATTAAATAGGATTTAAATCCTAGATTGCTTAAAATTCATTTAAGGATATGTTTAAATATACCAACTTATCCCAAACCTTAACCAAATCCAAATCTTTCCCTCCCTCACCTTTGGCCGACCAAAACCCCTCTCCCGCTCCATAATTTCAGTAGCAAAAAACTCTTTATAACATCTATACATCATCTCCTCCATTGCACATCTCTCCATCCTTCACAAAAACTCATCTCCTCCACCATACATCCCCGAAACCCCTCAAAACAAACCTTAAAAACTCCCTCTCCCCCATCCAATCCTCTATAGCCATTATCAACTCTCCTATACTCACCAAGAGAGGATTAGCAAGTGAGGATAGCTAAAAAGATTGGAGCTTTGGTGAAGAGAAGTCATCATCACCCTTTCTAGCGAGGATCTTTGGTAAAAACCCAAATCTTTTCTTCTAAAAACCTTTGCTAAATTTTGTAGAAAATATGTTATTAATTCTGTGGAAATCATATTTTGATAGATTTTGTTAGGCATAATCATCCATATAGTTTTCATGAAATATATGCGTAATATTCATGTGTAAGTAGGATCAAATTAACCCCATTGTAAAGGAACTATTAGTTATTGGTGCCTATTTTCAAAACTGAATTTTATGTATGTTCATATACATAAATTAGGATTTTTAAGTATTTTTCTACGATTTTAGCAACTCAAATCTGGTCGAGAAAATTGTAGGTCAAAACTAGCTAATTTTGGGTAACCGGCTGACTTAGAATGTCCCAAACTTGTAGTATAACTCAACCCTGGTACCTCTGATATTATTCTATGAAATAAATTATTTTATTTTATTTAAAATATATTTTTGGTTATTTTAGCAATTTTGAGTCATTAACTATGTTCCGGACGAGTTTCGGGTAGACTAGCTGACTTATTAATCAACTAGTCATAAATGTCTTTAGAAATATTAATTCTAAAATTTCAGAGATAAATCTGTAGAAAATTATTTTAAATATTATTTTTATGATTTTTATATGATTTTTAAGTATGTTATTGAAGTAGGGGCATAACTGACTATTAAAAGTTAGAAACCCTAAAACTGTGTTTCGATGTCTCGTGGAACCTGTGTGTGATTGTATGGATCTAAATGATTCCACGAGAGATTGAATATAATTTTAACACATTACTTTGACTAATTAAGTCGTATCGTATGTTTCATAAGTAGTGACTTAATTTAGTTAATTAATTATATAGGAACGTCGGATACCGGAGGCGTGGACGCGGGAGCGACGTTTCATATTTATAGCACAGAATCAGGCAAGACACCATGCCTTTACTGTTTAATTTCTTGCTCAATATCATGCATACTTTTTCTTTATGTTGTTCTTTCAAAATATATATAGATGCAAATTATTATACTTTATGCAATTGGCTTAGAGTTAAGGGACCACCGTATGTTTAGTACATCTCATAAACTGTCACGATGTGCCACGGATTGTGTGTGAGTTATGAGTCGCATATAGATACGGACTTGCATGCTGACTGATCATTGGTGCGTACAGGCCGTACGTTAGGATATAACTGCTAATAGATTTGTATAGAAGACTTGGCAGTTATTAAGGATTAAACAGTGTCGTGGAGACGACGCATAGATAGTATCATTGGGAGCGGGGACAGTTATTAGCGTAGGGGCTACATTTTATTTTTATATACATTTTGGGCCGAGGGTGACTCTTATGAGCACTACCTTCTGCCCAAGGCCGATAGTGACTCGGATGAGCGCTACTTACTGCCACTCTTTATTTACTCTGCTGAGCCTACAGCCCCTGCATAGAACGTTGTCCTCAAAGTACATATCACATAGAATGGTTAGGAACCTTTACTCATGCATACTTTTCTGTTGAGCTTTATTATTCAGTTTATTGGCATGTTATTATGTGTCTTGTTACGTCCCTCTGAGGACCTGGTTATCTCTCCAGGTGTGTCTTGTGATTTCTGCAGGTGCTCTAGCTAAGGCCATGACTTACGCTCTATTATTCGAGATGTTGCTTTTTGGATCGTCATCTCCTTCGCTCGACCAATCATTATCTTGTACAATTTTTCCTTATTTAAATTAGTTGGTAGTGGATTTGTCTCCGCCCAACGATTGTATACATGACAAACTCAAAGTTGCTTTTATATTATTATTTGTCTTTGTGGATGAGATTTAGTGTCTTGGCTTTCTACATTTTACAGCTTATGTATACATACGAGCCATATATTTACTCGTATGATTACAGCTGGCATAATACATATCTAGTCTCAAGTATTTGGGACTGGGGCGTTATAATAAAGACTGAGAGGACGCCCTGGGCAGCTTGATCATCAGGGGTTCAGCTGGTGGAGCCGTGCATGGAGTTGTTGGCAAACTAGCAACCCCCAGTTTGGTACCTGATGCTGGGCGGGGAGTTATTGGCTCGCTAGAAGCCCCAGACTTTGTATCGGGGTGACGACTCTTCTTGGGAAGGCATATAGTCATTGGCTTGTCGGAGGGATTGAGCTTCTCCATTTGTGGCTGGCCAACCCTAGGCAGTCTGATTGTCAGTGGCTCCATTGTGGGTCTCGGCACTTGGCCAGACCTTGGCAGCCGAATTATCATTTGCTTTTCTTGTGCCGAGAGGCTGATTGCGTCCTTGCGCAGAGTGGCTGTAAGGAGTGCGGACTTACCAGGTTTGCGAGCTTGGAGATGGATCGTCAGAGGCTCTTCTGATCCTGTGGCTGTCTCGGTACGAGCTTGCACATCTCCTTCACCAAGGTGCCTCTTCGATTTTTCGTATAAGCAGGAGTCTGAGTAGTAGGATTCGACCCCTTTGAAGGGATCGATGTCGGCAAATTCTGTCCTCACGAAGCCGTGTTTGTCGACATACTTGAAGCATTGGTGCAGCGTAGAAGGCACGATCATATAATCGTGTATCCAAGGGCGCCCCAAGAGGATGTTGTAAGAAGTGTCTACATCTATGACGTAACAGGTGACTTCCGACTGGAGATCGCCAATTTGGCACTTTAGACGAATATTTGCAATTGGGTAGCTCCTGTCCGAATTGAAACCGCTGATGGCGGTGCTTATTGGCGTCAGGCGATACATAGGGATGCGGAGATGATGTAACAGACCCTTCGGGATGATGCTTATAGAAGAACCAGGATTAATGTGCATCCGATCCACCTTTACGTCGCTGATGTATCCAGTGTAATATAGCGAGCAATCGTGCAGGTTGGTTTTGATGAGCATATCCTGCGGAGTGAAGACAATGTTGGGCATCGCTCCCGTGCAAGTGCTGTCTTGGAGATCTGCAGGCGGGTTTTCTCCCGTGAGGTTGACCTGAGCCAGGTACGCGTCGGCATTTTGGAGTACATCGCTCAAAGCTGCACGAACATCCTTTGAGAGTCTCAGAAGCTCGTATAATGACAATTTGGCCGATGTATTGGCCAATTGTGCCAAGATGTCGAAGTTGTAGGGCCTCTCCAGCCCCTGCGGTGCCTCTTTTCGGAGGGATTTGTCAAAGCGAGTCTCCTTCGGCCTAGGCTTGTCGGTCGTCGGAGGCTGAGAAGGTCCCGGAGCGTCAGCAGTAGCTGGCTGATGATCTTCAGCCGAGTTATCAGTCACGGGTTGGGATTGTGCCCCAGACCGAATGATGACAGCTGTGGCTTCTTCGATATCTACCGAGATTGTGCAGCAGGATCTGACTTTTCCACTCTTCTTCTTGCGAATGGAAGGTGGTGTGGATAGAGTCACCTCGAGTACCAGGTCCGGATGGACCCACATGACCTCCTCCGTGATATGGTGAGGGACACTAGACCAGCAGCCTTATCCCGAGGAGGTAGAAGATTATCAATCTCCATTGTCGCCAGAGGGATGGGGATCACACCGTCTTGAGTCTCTGTTGGAGGGAAGCTGCCAAATTGTACTGCTACCATATTGGCTGCCACAGTTACCTTTTCGAAATCGATGGCCAGAGCGTTCGAATCGATAAGATATTGGATGTACCATTTCAGTTGGTAGCAGTCATATGTAGCATGGTGGACGTAGAGGTGGTAATAGCAGTACTTTGGGCTCTCTATTTCTGCCGGTCGGGGTTTTCGTCTTGGTGGAGGGAGCTGAATTCTGTCTCCTTGTATGAGCATGTCCAAGATGGGCTTGACGTGGCCATCTTCGAAGAAGTAGGTCATTTGTGGCCATTACTTGTCTGCCAATTTTGGCTCAGGTTTCTGTGCTGTGTCGGCCACCATAGCCTGCTTGCTCTTGTTGTCCCGATTATTGGTGGAGCTACCCCCATTGTTGGTGTTGGCGTTGGGACACCTGCCCTTGTCTTCTTCCTCTGAGATGTGCAATCCCAGTTGGCGAGCCTTCTTCAATCGTTCATCGGCGCTTGTGGCACTGATGATAAACGTCTTCTAGTCCTTAAATTGACTTTTGCCCATCCAGAGGCTGATTGTTGGAAGCAATCTCTTTTGGTAAATTTCAATTAAGGAGGAATCCGGGTTACCAGACGACAGCTTCATTACGGTTTGGCGAAACCGCTCAATATAGTTCCTTGTCAGCTCTTTCTCTCCTTAGATGACGTCCATGATGGTGGACATCGTGATGTCTTATCCTACTTCGTAGAATCTCTCCAAGAACATGCGCTTGAAGCTGGCAAATGAGTGGATACAGTTGTCTGGCAGGTTACGATACCAGTCGTAGGTGACTCCTTCCAATGCCCCGATAAATAATCGTGTAAGGATGGCATCGTCATGGGGCAAATAGTCGGTGGTGACCTCGAAGTAAGTGATGTACCGACTGGCGGAGGTTTTGCCATCATAAGGATTGATATTGAACGGCTTATATCTTGGTGGGAAGGGGACATCCCTCCATGCAGCAGGGTATGGTTGCCGGGTTCGGTGCCGCTGAGTTCGAGTCCGTATTGACCGCGGGACCTGCACTAGTTTGGCCAGACATCCCTCCTTGGAGAGTTGGAAGGGTTGCTTTGATCTCATCCACAGACTTGACCAAGGCATGCAGTATGGCCTCCAGAGTGTCAATGCGTTGGCGATCACTGGAACCACCTTGGTTGCTGTCCGTCATGAACACCATCTTTACATGAGGAGAGATGGAAGAAACGGTGGAGGACGTACCCTCCGAATCATACCCCTGTAGAGAGAAGTCATCGGGGTATGTGGGAATGTTCTCCTCTGGTTCGGACTCAGAAGGGATAGTACCCCCGGCTTCAGAGTTTGCTTCATCTTGGGAGTCGTGGACGTCCTCGGGGACGTCGGCCCTTGCTGTATCTGATGGAAGAGTTGTTTCCTCGGGCTCATCTCCTTGGAACATCGGATTATCATGGATGTTCTGAGGAGTGCTACCCCCAGTCCCAGCAACCCCCAGTAGTGTGGACGATGAATCTTCCATTGTAGCAGATTTTGTCCTTGAACGGGTACCTTGGAAAACTCCGGTGGTGGGCACCCGTTTAGACGATAGTCTCTTAGTTATAGTGGTTGAAATCTTCGGGCTAGGAACATTGGTCTTCTTTCCTCTTCCATCGGCAGGGATTTTGTGAGTAGAGTTGCAGGAGACGACGGGAGGTGCCTCATCCTCTGAACATGGTTGTTGCAGTCTTTGAAAGACGGACTGTCGATCTTCTCGTACCGTCGCGTTATTGCAACAACAATAGTTGACGATGACTTGGGTGCAGTAAAGTTTGTGGGAGGACTCTTTGCTCCCCGAGGCACCTTCTCTTTCCTTGCGTTTGTGGAGGATGGCCTCGCGCAAGTCAAATGGGTCCGGATCGACCATGTTTGCTCCCTGGATTTTAGGAAACTTTTGGGAACCTCTCTGTCCGTTTGCCGCCGGGGGCTGGACTCGAGTGGTTCTGTATAACTTCCCATCAGAGGCCCACATAACAGTATGTGGGACGCTCGGATGGCCAGAGGTCGGATCAGCGGACCGAGCTTGCCAAGCTCGTGCTGCCCTAGACTTCTTCACTCTAGTGCGTGAGGGCACATAGTAGGAAGAGTCTAAGTGGTGCTGGAGAGAGTCAGACACATCTTCTTGGGAGTACAAGAGATCAGGACCATAGGAGAGGCGGTCGAAGACAGAACCGCGTGGAGTTTACGTCATGCGGCTGGAATCAATAATCTTCATGCGGCTGGCAGTCGTAGCCGCATAGGTCTTCTCCATGCGGCTGGAAATCCTGGCCTATGAGTGTTCTCTATGCAGCTGGAAATCCTGGCCGCATGAGTATTATGCATTTGGCTAGCAGTCTCAGCCGCACGGTCATCATTCATGCGGCTGGCAATCTTGGCCGCATGAGTCTTCGTTTTGAGGCTAGTACCCTTGTTCGGTTTCTTCCTGGAGCACATAGAATCGCTCTTTGCCCCTGCAAGTCCAGCATCGTAGTGCTTTCCTCTTCCGAACTTGGGGACAACAGAGTCCTCTATGGCTTGAAGTAGGGCCGCGCGAGAGTCACCTTCGCCGTCTTGGGCAGCAGAGAGTACTCCGTCCAGAGCTTGGGGAGGAGCAAATAATTTTGGCCTCCACTCGCTGCGAGCTTTCTTTGTGCGGGTTCGCTTCTGGACCGAGCCAGCGCATCCCTCAGAGAGCATTTCTTCGAACGCCTGTTGGTCAAAATGGACGACCATCTTCTGTTGCGTGGAGCCAAGTTTGGCTGTATCCGATTGCGTCACCAACTCCTCAGCCGTGGAGAAGTTTGTCCCCAGCAGAGTCGCCATCGTGTTTGCCATTGATTGTAAAAGAACAAAACAATTATCGGAGGACTGAACTTAGACTCACAATACAAACTCGCTTGTACAAAGAAAGCCTAGGGACAAAAACCTAGGTACAGCAGTCTAAGTACAATTGTTTATTTTAGATTCTGGGGGGTGGCGATAGAGGCTCGGGAAAGCGACAGCAGCTCTGCCTTACTCCTTGGACGATCGGGTGCAGCCTTGGCTCTGTAGAAGAACTGCTTGGCGTTGATAAAGAAATGCTCTCCTTTCAATTTCTTTCTGACTCTCTGGATCCGAGGGGGGTGTGCTCTCTCTCTCTCTCTCTCCGCTCTCTGCTCTCTGCTTGTCTATGTCTGTCTCTCTTCGTTCCAAGGGAATAACACCATGTTATTTATAAGAGTGGGGGCATCATTAGGGTTTTGTAATGATTGTTCATTCTCAAAAGTCGGCGGTTAAGGGTCAATGAATCTGGACCGTTCATAATAGATTTCAGCAATTAATATGATTGTATCAAATCTCTGTGGGCAATTAATGATGATTGCCATAAATCCTCATGATTTATTATGCCAAGCTCGGATCTTCTGCCACGTATTCAATTTGATTGATTGCAAATGATCTGATTTGATCCCAGTAATTAGGAGGATAGCACTAAACCTGGTTGTTAGGATTTGTTGATGAATCTTGCCACGTGTCCCACTATTATGAGGCTGATAGCTGTAGGGACGCTGGCAGAACCGCGAGCCACTTAGGAAATCTGAGCCGCATGAGGATCACCCCCTCCACTGAGCCGCATAAGGCTGGCTACGTGTCAAGGCTGCTTGGGAGTGGCCTCTGAACATTTGAACAGCATGGAGATGATCTATGCCGTATGAGCGTAGGCGACCACATGATGGGTGGCTTCTCAGTGAGCCGCATGAAGATAGTCCATGTGAGCCGCATGGGTAGCCTCTGCCTGAACCGCATGGGTAGCCTCTACCTGAGCCGCATGGGTGGCCTCTGTCTGAGCCGCATACGGCTGTCCACGTGTCAAGTTCGCATAAAGGTCTTTGGGGTTTGACGGATTGTGTCAGAGATATCCTTCGTTTCCCTAGGAGTCTTCCATTATGACAGAGTCATTATTGTATCTTTCTGTTATTGGTCAGAGCTGTCAGCCGATAAGGCATTAAATGCCGTAGAAGACAAAGAGGAGAGCTGTTGAGGGCCACGTGGCTCCTCTCTGGGCCATATGGAACTATTCAAGCTGTATAGACGCTTGAGCCTCATGGGTCCCTGAGCCGCATGAGCTCTCTGAGCCGCATGGGGATCCTTGGCCGCATGGATCTTTCTTTATCCTTTTCCATGCTTCTACAGCCATACTCCCGAGCGAAGCTGATCAGCTACCCACCAGCGCAGACCCAGTTGAAGAAGCCCTCACTATCCTCGGGCCTGACCAAGCTATGAGAGTACTTCAGGTATAAGCATCTGGATTCCCTCTCCAGCAAGCTATTTTGCTGATTGAGAGTACAAGCGATTCCCTGGTCATCCCCACGGAGGACCTCACCGTGGACTCCGCTGGAGAACTGTTAGGCCCCCCCACGGTTCCGCTAGAGCAATCCACTCGTGACCCCCCCACCTCAACGAAAGCGGAAGCGTCAACCTCCTGCCGGATAAATATCAAGACAGGCACCGACGAAACCGCTACCATCCAAACCCGATCCGCTGCCAAGCAGAACAAAAAACCCACCTACAACCTCATTAATGCTTAACATCCTATCCTGGAACGTTCGCAACCTGGCTAACAAACCTAGATTAAGGAGAATTTCTAGCCTTCGAAAAATCCACAAGATCGAAATCCTCATTATTATTGAACCCAAAATTCTTCCCAAAAGATTAAAATCTATCCAGCTGGCACTGGGCCTCCCCACGGCCATTACAGGCAGGCATGATATTTGGATCCTCGGCACGAAGGACGTCAAGTTCGGAGTCATTCAGGACTCCCGGCAAGCCCTCTTATGCTGGGTTGTTCACCCCATGCTTCTAGAGCGTGCCATCCTCTCAGCGGTCTATGGCAGCTGCGACATCACTGAGCGAAAACACCTCTGGAACGACCTTCTTGACACCTATCTCCACAACACCAACTCCCCTTGCTTTGTATTGGGGACTTTAATACGATCACCCGCAGATAAGAGAAGATCGGAGGCCGGCCCCCGTCCATATCAGCCATGCAAGACTTCAACAACTTTATCTTTAACGCTCATCTCTTCCCTCTCCAGTTCAATGGCAACGAATTCATCTGGTGCAACATGTAGGAAGGTGACCGTCGTCAATACTCCCGCCTGGACAGAGCCCTCATGAATGCGCTCTGGCACAGAATGGGGATCAACACCATCCTGTCCCACCTCAACTCCACAGAATCTAACCACGCCCCTCTTCTAGTTGAAATTAAAAATAGTACCAATCCATCCAAAAAGAACTTCTAATTCCTCGACTTCTGGACCGATCACCCACAATTATTGGGTATCGTGGTGGAAGCATGGAACCGTCAGGACTCCCCCAATCCCCTCATTCGGGTGAGGAACAAGCTCAAAGCTACGAGGAAAGCTCTTTCCAATTGGAGTAAACTTGCCTTCGGGGACATTTTTCAAGCGGTTTGGGTAGCAGAGGATGACATCACCCCTGTCGAAGCCATATTTGCATCGGACTGATCCCCCGCGGTCAGGAGAGCTCTGAACCTAACCAAGGCTATGCTCAAATTCAGACTCAAAGTTGAGACAGACTTCTGGAAGCAGAAAGCGAGGCTGAAATAGGATAGCGAGGGGGACAAAAACTCAAAATATTTCCACGCCTGCGTCAATGGCCGCAGACACAAACTATCGATTCACCATACCGCAGACGAGAATGGGAACATCATTACAGACTATAAAAGAATCCAAGCGGTTGCTACTAAATTCTTCTTCAAATTATTCTCCAAAGAGACGGTCCACAAAGACAGATCCTACCTGGACCAAATACCCACTCTCATTAACAACTACGACAATGCCCAGTTGGAGCGCCCCCTGACCGAACAGGAATTGAAAGAAGCGGTGTGGGCTCTGAATGAGCATAGTGCCCCAGGCTCGGACGGCTTTTCTGGCATCTTCTTTCGCACCTGCTGGGATATTATCAAGCAGGACATCATCGAAGCGGCTATTGCTTTCCACAAAGGAGCTACTTACCCTAAAGCCATCTCTAGCGCCAAGCTCATCCTTATCCCAAAAAAGGATAACTCAAAATCCTTCCGTGACTTTCGGCCCATCAGTCTTTACACTTTCACCAAAAAAATTATATCCAAGATCATCGCCACCAGAATGGCAGATACACTCCCCAAGAGCTAATTATCTGCATGAAATTTCCTGCTAGAGGGGGCAACATAGCTATCAAAATAGACATGGAGAAAGCTTATGACAGACTAGATTGGCAATTTATGATCTGGGTCTTCAGGGCATTCGGATTCTCGAAAAATTCGACCAACATCGTGTGGAGATCCGTCAGCAACTCATGGATCTCCACAGTTATCAATGGTCAATTCGAGGGGTTCTTCAAATCTAGTCGCGGTGTTAGACAGGAAGACCCTCTATCTTCCACTGTCTTTATCATAGCAGCAGATGCCCTGAGTAGAAACCTTAACAACATGGTCAGCACCCCTAACTTCCAGCACTATCACACATCCAGTTGATGCCCTACCATTACCCACCTGGCCTTCGTCGACGATTTACTCATATTCTCATTCGGGGACATTGGAACGATGGAGGTAGTCCATAACACCCTATAGAGGTACTCTAGATGCTCAGGGCAGAAGATCAATCATTTCAAGAGCTTTATCTACGCCCACCACAGCATCAAAAGAGAGAACGCTGTCAGACTCTCCAACATAAAATCCTTCTCGGTGGTGCACCCTCCGTTCAACTATCTCGGTTGCCCCCTCGTGTATGGGAAATCTAACGCTGGCATCTTTGAGAACTTGATCACCAGAATTAGGAACAAAATCGAGGGATGGCATAATGCCACTTTATCCCCAGGTGGCAAGGTGATCCTCATCAAACATGTGCTCAATTCTATTCTCATCCACACCCTGGCGGCGTGCTCCCCGACTAAGAAGGTCCTCGCGTCGATCGAGCAGATCTTTTGTAATTTCTTTTGGGGGCACAACAAAGGGTAAGACAAACACCACTGGGCCAGCTGGGATGCCATGGCTCAACCTACTGAGAATAGGGGGCTGGGATTTACTGTTTTCCATTGATTATCAAAGAACAGAACAGTTTTATAGGAGGACTGAACTTTAATTCACAATACAAACTCGCTCGTACAAAGGGAGCCTAGGAACAAAACCTAGGAAAACCAATCTAAGTACAATTGTTTAGTATTTGATTCTGGAGGGTAACGGTAGAGGCTCAGGAAAGTGATATCAACTCTGCCTTATTCCTTGGACGATCGAACGCGGCCTTGGCTCCGGCGAAGAAGTGCTCTCTCTCTCTGCGTATATCTCCTGCTCTGTGTGTGCTTTTTTGCTGTGTGTCCGTGTGTCTATGCAAAGCAATAGCACCTTGCTATTTATAGGAATTAGTGATGAGTGGGGTGTGTAGTAACTGTGCCTCGAAAAGTGGGCGGTTGGGGATAGGTTAAGATTAACCTGGATCTGTTTATTGGAAAGCAATCTGGGCTGTTATGTTGGTTGTAATAAATCTACATTGTTATGATTTGGTGGTTGCAACAAATCTGAGTGGATAAGTCTTAGTCAATCTTCTGCCACGTGTCCCAACTGCCATTATGCTGTGAGCCGCATGAACGGGGCGTCCTGGCAGAGTCGTATGAGTTTGGTCTAGTAGTTAAGCCGCATGACGGTGGCCTTACCATCGAGCCGCATAAGGGTGCCCCCCTCCCCAACTGAGCCGCATAAGGGTGGCCCCGTAACTGAGCCGCATAAGAATGGCCCCCCAACTGCATAAGGGTGGCCCCCTGTCAGAGCCGCATAAGGGTGGCCCCCCAACTGAACCGTATAAGGGTCACCCCCTGTCAGAGCCGCATAAGGGTGGCCCCCCAACTGAAACGCATAAGGTAGCCCCCTATCAGAGCCGCATAAGGGTGGCCCCCTAACTGAACCGCGTAAGGGTGGCCCCCTGTCAGAGCCGCATGGAAGTCCTTGAAGCGATCCGCATAAAGAGCTTTGGAATTGGTGTATCGTGCCAGCCAAAAAGATTTTTTTCGTCTCTCTAGGAGCACATCATTATGTCAGAGTCATCATTTTACCTTTATGTCAGAGCTATCAATCCTTTGTGTCAGAGCTGCCGCATTGCGTCAGAGCATTTAATGAGCCAGTAGTTATGGCCAGCTGTAGAGGCCCATTTTTGAACCGCATAGGGCCACATGGCTTTTCCCGAGCCGCATGGAGCTATCGAGGACTTTCGAGCCGCATGAAGCTCTGAGGGACTATTGAGCCGCATGAAGCTTTAAAAGATTTTTTGAGCCGCATGAAGCTCTAAGGGACTTTTGAGCCGCATGAAGTTCTAAAGAATTTTTGAGCCGCGTGAAGCTCTAAGAGATTCTTGAGCCGTATGAGACTCCCCCTGTTTTGAGCCGCATGGACTTTTCTGTTCTTTTTACTTTGAATAAGAAGCAAGGCTATGTCCGCGCATAGACTCCTCTGGCCGCATAGGATGTTCTGGCAGCATAGGATATTCTGACCGCATGGACTGTTCTGGCCGTATGGACTGCTCTGGCCGCATGGACTATTCTGGCCGCATAATGGTCCTGTGCCACGTAGGCATATCATTTAATTGCCTTTGATTTGCTTTGATTTAAAGCCTTCTTTTGGGATAGGATCCCAAGAGTCAGCTTTAAATATTTAGATTTGTCTTAATGATTACGAGTAATCTTTTGCATGCATGGGATAGAAATCCAAGAGTCGGCCTTATCTTCTAGGCGGTACGAAATACGAAGCGTCCATCGATTCGCACGCCCCTTGTCAGCCTATAAATACGAGTACTGTTGGAAGAGAGAGACTCTTTTACTTTCTTTTCTCTTCAACTTTTCTTGCCCTTAGTCGCCGTCTTCTCTTCCTTCTCCGATCATCAAAGGCTTCCAAAGCTTCCTCTAGCACTGCGGCGAAGGGTAAAGGAGCGGCCTCCTCGTCGATTGAGGCGCCCACAGTTCATCCCGATGTTCACCCCGCCATTAATGGTAAAGATATTGGGAGGAATTGTATGAACTCAAAACCTTAACCATCATGGCTACGCCGTATATTCTATGCGCGGGCCTTCTTCGTCTCCTTTGAACTGTTCAAGTTTATTGTGATGAATCCGCATACTGTGCTGTATGTGCCGCATGTACATCTCATGTCCGAGCCGCATGGGGTATGCCCCATGTCCGAGCCGCATGAGAGTCGTCATTGTGGCCGCATAAGCACTTTACAAACTGGACCGCATGAAGACCCATCGAAAAGTGCCGCATAAGCTTCTTTCGAATTGGACCGCATAAGCTCCCTCGAACTGTGCCGTATAAGATTCCACCAAGTTCGAGCCGCATAAGCTCTTTTAAACTGGGCCGCATAAGCTCCCTCAAACTGTGCCGCATAAGACTCCACCGAATCCGAGCCGCATAAGCTCTTTTAAACTGGGCCGCATGAGCACCCTCGAACTGTGCCGCATAATACCCCATCGAATCCGAGCCACATAAGCTCTTTTAAGCTGGGCCGCATGAGCACCCGCTAAGCGGATGTAACTCCACTTCCTGGTTTTTAAATAAAAAATTAGATTCTAGCTATTATACAATTGATATTATTAAGCTTTTAATAATAATTAGTTTAAACAATAAATTTTTGGATAATATATTTTGGAAGGCATTCATTTTTGGACAACATTTCAAATTTGAAAAGTTGTTACAACTACTTTGGGGTCCACATTTGAATTACTAACTGTTTTTATTACTCCTCCTGAAATAATGAAACAACAAGGGGTTATTTTGAATAAATTTAGGGGCGGAAGACCAGTTGTGTAATAGCTGATAATATGAGGGGTTTTCTGTAAGAGTGCTTTATTTCTCCTTAAAACTGATAACTGAAGAGAAAAATTTCATTCTCTCCAGTTTATTCTCCTCCTTCAATTCCGAGAGAGTTCTCGAGTCTTCTTCCTGTTCGAACGGAGCGATGGCTTCAACGACGACGAGCGGCGATAGTAGACGGAGATCTCTTCAGTAGCGGCGTCTGTGCAGCAGATCGACGCAACGATGCTCCTTCCGACGCAGCGGCGGAGAAGATCTCTTCTCAGCGGGTCATTCTCTCGACAAGGGAACGAGTGCATCTCCGACGACTCCAACTCGACACTGTGTCCGTGTCCTGTTCTCTGTAGAGGTAGATTCTTCGGTCCAATCTTGTTCCAAATGTTCCTTTCCTTTCCGATCTAGCTTTTGAGTCTATTTCCCTTTAAATTCCAGATCTACGAGTTTTCGTCTATTGATCGGAAGTTGGATCGAACGGAGTTCATCTGATCGAATTAGTTGGACGAGTCATTTCCTTTCTGAGTTCGAAGAAGAACTCGATCCAACCATTGTAAGTAGATCGATCTATTAGTTTCCTCATGTTGTGTGTTTGTATTCGTTTCCATCAAATAAAATTCTTTGATCGAAATTAGATTCTGTAGATTAATTGATCAATGGAGTTTGACAGTCGATCGAGCTAAATTCCAATTTCTGAGTGAGTATTTGAGTTCTTTCCAAGATTCATTCTGAGATCAATGTGGTGTGTTTCTGATCCATTATTTTCCTCTGATTGTTTGTATTCAGAAATTGTGGAAATTATTTTGGTATTGATTTTAGTCCAGTCGTATCATCATAGTGGATCAGGTGAGGATCCTTGATTATTTTAGATCAGATCATTCCATATTGTTGAGATATTCTGATGGTTCGTTCTGGGTTCGTTTTGATTGCCCATGTGTTAGGATCGACAAACTATAGTTCTGGACCACATTCGAATTGTAGAGTGAAGCCGATTTCGGTCTGATTCCTTCCAGGTAACTAATTTACTCACCTAATCGCTTCTTATTTAGTTTTGCTAGTTTTCTGGCTATGATACCAAGTGTTGTGCTCGTTTCATGTGTCAGGTTGTGTCTTGCTCGTATTGAGGATTCGTGTTCGTGTTGACGCGTACCGAAGTAGTACTAAGTGGCAGCCAGTTGGCTTGGGTTGACCGTAGCTCGTGTCCAAGTTTACTTGAATATCTTGAGTGTGACCAAGCTGTTGTACCTGGGTTGCTGAGTACGTGTACATGTGTAGTAGCTTATGTCCAGAGAGCTGGAGCAGTGTGCGTGTGAAGAGTTGGGCTCAACATGGTTCTTATTTGATCAATCTTTCAATGATGGCATAACTTGTTATATTTAACTCTAATTGTGTATATTATTCAAGTGAATGCAAGATATGAGCTGTACTTTAATTGTATAAATATTTGTATAATTTAGTGTTCTTAGAGTATTTTATGATGTGATGAATTGCTGCTGTTCTTTATGATAGAAGAGGTTTGTGTTACTCTGGGATGGTTTGGATAGGATGCTGATTTTTGCATTTGCAAGAGTGTTGAGTTACTCTGGTCATAAAGGTTAATTTGGATAGGATGCTGGTTGCATTGCGAGTAAATACTGGAATTACAGGTTGGAGTTACTTTTGTTATGAAGTATTGGTCTGGGGAGAATTTTGGTTTTGCATTAAAAGTCAAGACTGAAGTTACAGGCTTGTTCTGAGATCATTTTTTTGCTAAGTGGGAAGCTAGCCCTATGTTCAGAATTTTTTTGTTCAATAGTAAGTTTTGACTGAAAAGTTGTTTGTCAATTAGACAAATTTAATTATTGTAGCCTACCCAAGGTTTAGGTATATGGTTGTGTTCAAGGATTAGAGAATTAAGCTAGTCTTTAAATAATTAAGTTTAAACTATTTTTTTTAAATGGGTTTATGAAGTTAATATGGTATTAGAAATTGATCAACTTGTAAAAATATTTAATTCAGGAAGACATCCAGTTCCTGATTACCAGTACTTTCCGGAGCCAGGCAAGTACTCTTCTACGGTCTTGTACATTTACATTCCTGTACCCTTTCTTGTGACACTGCCATAGCACGACATCATGTATTCCTGTATTCTGGTACTCTTGCTCTTATACTTGTTAGTGTCGGGTGGGAAAATACACTAGCCATGTGACCAACCCCGGTTACTATATTCCTGTACCTAGCTTAGGCCTCGCACTGTGCACGCGGGTCCTAAGTCGTACCTTATTCCTGTACTCCTGTACATGTACTTACCCCAGTCGGTCACATAGACTAGATGTATTTCGATATTGTGCACTTGTCATGTCTCGTACTTCAGGATTATAGTTTCATTTCCTGTACTTTACATGTTCCTGTACTTTACATTCATGTACTATATTTCCTGTACGCATTTCCTGTACTTTACATTCATGTACTATATCTCCTCTACTCAGTTCCTGTACTACTTTCCTGTATTTACCTGCTCATTCCTGTATTTTATTTCCTGTACTCTTGTATCCATTTCATGTTCATGTTTGATTACCTAGAATTGTACTTTGCTCCGCTCCTGACTGGATAAGTTGCAGGTGAGTTGGAGGCCATCTGCGACACCTTCTATGGACGGGATGTTGCTATTATTGCTGAGCCAGCTGGAGCTGTGCTGGACCTAGAGGCCGCAGAGGCTTAGTACCTTTCCTTTATGTCATTTACTATTTTGAGACTTAGTCAGACATTTGACATTTCTGGATGAATGTAATAAAACATATAGACTTGTACTATTTCTGGGATTTCGTTTATAGATGCTGTGATGTTACCTTACTTCATGATTACTTGTTAGTTTCCCCTAGTATTGGTACAGCTTACTTCGTCGTGTCCAACGACGAAGGCTGGGCGAGTCCGACTCGTGTCCGATTATTCGGGAGCGGGTCGTGACATGTTTTTAGTGGTGGCCCATGCAGGTCTATCCTAATGGTACCTAGGTCTTAGCGTACTATTAGGGGACTTGATTTACACTAGGGAAACTTGAATCACAGCATAGAAAAAACGGGTATGTCGGGTACATATGGTTATTATATAAATATTTACACTTTTCTGGTAGGTTAGGTTTTTATCAATCACGAAGTTTTCTTTTTATGCAGGATGGTCGCCACTAGGAAGACCGTAGATCAGCCAGGAGTTGCAGGCGGTTCAGGAGTTGCAGTCGGCACTGGAGTTACAGGCAGTTCAGAGCAGGCCGCACCGGACGTTCAGGCAGATCCGCTTCCGCCAGCGCCTCCTATCTTTCCAGTACTGCCGCCGACGATGATGCTCGACGGCGCTCAGGTGATGGCGATGTTACAGCAGTTTATGGAGGCCCAGAACCACCAGGCTGCACAGTTCAGGGAGGCCCAGAACCATCAGGCAGCGCAGTTCAGAGCGACTGTCGTTGACGCACTTAGGACCAGAGAGCCGGCAGCTCCAGCACCAGCTCCAGCAGCAGTTCCAAAGCCACGAGGACCTAGACCGGAGACAGCCAAGGAGTACCAGAACCTTTGCCCGATTGACTTCTGGGGCGACGAGGGGATCATCTATGCAGATGAGTGGCTGGAGAATGCAGAGAGGACCTTGACCATGGCGAACATTCCAGAGGACCAGAAGGTGTCAGTGGCTAGCATGCGACTCTTTGACTTGGCGAGAGCTTGGTACCGGGAGGACCCCCAGTTGACGGAGCCCCGAGTGTCTTGGACAGTTTTTAAAACACTGTTCAAGGAGAAATTCTTTTCAGAGGTGGAGCGTGATGAGTTGAGGATGCAGTTCGAGGCGCTGCAGCAGGGGACGATGACGGTGGCACAGTACACTTCGGAGTTCACCAGACTCAGCAGGTTCGCTGATAACCTGATTAGAGAGCTAGAGGACAGAGCATGGAGATTCAAGAAGGATCTCACCAGAGAGCTGCGACATGCGGTGGCGATTAGCCAGGCGACTACCTACTCTAGCATCCTTAAGATCGCCCAGGCAGTTGAGAAGGAAGCAGACCCAAGGCTGAAGAGGGACCGAGACGTGGGCAGCAGCAGTTTCCAGACACCAGCGAAGAGGGCCCAGACTCAGACTCAGGCGAGACCCCAGCAGCCGGCACAGCAGTAGTATCGACCAGCCAGAGCTCCTGCACATCAGCATCAGAGACAGCAGCAGGGGATTACTTGCACATTCTGCTATCGGCCGGGATACCGCTTCGACGAGTGCCGCAAGAGGCTCGGACTCTGCTTATTCTGTGGATCAGACGCGCACCAGATGAGGGACTGCCCACAGGCTGCGGCTAGACTGACTGGAGGATCGAGAGGAGCTGGAGGACCACCACCTGCACCACCCAGAGCTCTACCAACTGTACCACAGAGGGGACCAGCTTTACCCACTCAGCAGCAGCAGTTTTCACAGCGTCAGCAGAGGGGAGGACAGCAGCAGGGACGTGCTTACGTCATGGCGGCAGTTGAGGAGGATGAGGCAGTACCGGATGTAATCACAGGTTTTATACTTTTACATTCCTTTCCTGCCATTGCATTGTTCGATTCTGGAGCCACACATAGCTTTGTATCATATGAGTTTCTACATAGACATGGCTTCACACCCAAGCCCACTAGGAGGAACTGTCGGATTATGACAGGAGGAGGGTTGGTGCCAGTGAGTGAGATGGTGGAATGCCCTATCACTATTGCTGGAAGAGAGATTAGAGCTCGACTTCTAGTGATGCCACTGCCCGGATTTGATATAGTCCTCGACATCGACTGGATGAGCGAGCAGTTTGCCGTAATAGACTGCCATGAAGGGAAGGTAATCTTCAGTCCACCAGGAGTTCTACCGTTCGAGATCAGCCGACGAGTTGCAGAGAGGCCAGAGGGAGTCTACTTCGGAGCTGTTGTAGAAGACCAGGAGTTGCCGCATCCACTTATCGCAGAGTTTCTCGACGTCTTCCCCGAGGAGCTGCCAGGATTGCCGCCAGATCGAGATATGGAGTTCGGCATTGACTTATTGCCCGGATCAGCACCAAAGTCTCAGCATTGTTACAAGATCAACCCGAAGGAAGCGACAGAATTAAAGGCACAGATTGATGAGCTAGAGGACAAGGGATTTATTCGGTCTAGTACTTCACCCTGGGGAGCACCGGTACTTTTTGTGCCCAAGAAGGATGGGACGGTGAGAATGTGCATTGACTACCATGCACTCAACAACATCACCATCAAGAATAGATACCCTTTGCCACGGATTGATGAGCTGTTTGATCAGCTTAGTGGAGCGAAGGTCTTTTCCAAGATTGATCTTCAGTCGGGGTACCACCAGATGAAGGTACGGGAGCCGGATATTCCGAAGATAGCCTTCAACACCCGATACGGCCAGTATGAGTTCCTGGTGATGTCGTTCGGACTCACTAATGCCCCAGCTGTGTTTATGAACCTGATGAATAAGGTTATCCACAAATATTTGGATAAGTTTGTCGTAGTCTTCATTGACGACATTCTGATCTATTCGAAGACAGAGGAGGAGCATGTAGAGCACCTGCGGATTGTTTTGGAGATTCTGCGGAAGGAGAAGCTGTACGAGAAACTCTCGAAATGTGAGTTTTTCTTGGACCGAGTGGAGTTTTTGGGGCACGTAGTGACTGGAGAGGGGATTTCTGTGGATCCCAAGAAGATTGAGACAGTAGAAGCATGGGCACCTCCCAAGTCAGTAGCAGAGATTCGTAGTTTTCTGGGTCTAGCAGGATACTACAGGAAGTTCGTGAAGGACTTCGCCAGGATAGCAGAGCCTATGACAAAGCTTACGCGAAAGGACCAGGAGTTCATCTGGAGCGACGCCTGCCAGACAGCATTTGAAGAATTGAAGAGAAGACTCACGACGGCACCAGTTCTAGCTTTGCCATCAGGATCAGGAGGATTCGTCATCTACAGTGATGCTTCAGGGAAAGGCTTGGGATGTGTACTGGAGCAGAATAAGAAGGTTATAGCATATGCTTCTAGACAGTTGAGGCCCCATGAGAAGAATTATCCTACACATGACTTGGAGGTTGCAGCAGTCATATTTGCCTTGAAACTGTGGAAGCATTACCTATACGGGGAGAGAGTAGACATCTTCACGGACCATAAAAGCCTGAAGTAAGTCTTTACTCAGAAGGAGCTGAATATGAGGCAGCGCAGATGGCTGGAACTCATGAAGGATTTCGACATCAGTCTGCAGTACCACCCTGTAAAGGCGAATGTGGTAGCGGATGCTCTTAGTCGATATCCTGTTGCCGTGTATCTCACTATTGACCGGCATCTATTGGAGGATCTTGAGAGCCTTGGGATTGAGGTTGTTCTGCCAGGATATAAAGGACAGATGATGCACATGCAGAAACAGTCGGGACTGCTAGAGAAGATTTAGGAGGCCCAGATTCTTGATATAGGACTCCAATGTCTTAGAGCTCAGACGGAGGAAGGACTGCTCGATGACTTCACCATTGCGGAGGACGGATCCTTGAGGCACGGGAGCCAGCTGTGTGTGCCCAAGGACTTACGGAAGGAGGTGATGCAGGAGGCCCACCAGTCGCAGTATTCGATGCATCCTGGGTCTACCAAGATGTACAAGGATTTACGTGAGTATGTTTGGTGGTATGGGATGAAGAGAGAGGTCGCCAGATTTGTTTCCAGATGCCTTGTGTGCCAGCAAGTCAAGGCGGAGCGTCAGAGACCAGCAGGACTACTCCAGCCTTTACCTATTCCGAAATAGAAGTGGGAGCATATTACCATGGACTTTGTCTCTGGATTACCGCGTACTCCCAGTGGCAAGGACGCTATTTGGGTGATCGTGGACAGATTGACAAGGTCCGCTCATTTCATTCCATTTAAGGTTGGGCTGTCGACCGAGAAGCTTGCAGACCTCTACATGCGTCAGATCGTGAGGATTCTCGGGGTGCCAGTTAGCATCATTTCAGATCGAGACAGCCGCTTCACATCACACTTCTGGACGAGTCTACAGCAGAGCTTGGGATCACAGTTGAAGTTCAGCACAGCCTATCATCCACAGACGGACGGACAGTCTGAGAGGACCATTCAGACCTTGGAGGACATGCTGCGGGTTTACGCACTCGACTTCGGCAGCTCGTGGGAGGACCATTTACACCTGGTGGAGTTTGCCTATAACAACAGTTATCAGGCTAGCATCGAGATGACTCAGTTTGAGGCGCTATATGGGCGGAGATGTCGCACGCCGTTATCTTGGGACGACATTGGCGAGAGAGTGTTGCTTGCGTCAGAGATGGTGGTAGACTCAGCTGAGAAAGTCAGACTGATCCGGGAGCGTATCAGAGTTGCACAGGATAGGCAGAAGCACTGGGCGGACAGCAGCAGACGGACACTTGAGTTCGAGGCTGGAGACAGAGTATTCCTGAAGATCTCACCAACAAGGGGCGTCATCAGATTCGCCAGAGGCGGGAAGCTCAGTCCGAGATTCATCGGTTCGACGTGACGGCGCGGATTGGCGAGGTGGCATATCGTTTAGCGCTTCCAGCTAGCTTGGAAGGAGTGCACGACGTTTTCCACGTATCTCAGCTTCGACGATACATTCCAGACCCGAGCCATGTGGTGGACTATTCCGAGCTGGAGGTGGGCCCGAGATTGACTTACGAGGAGCAGCCAGTAGAGATCCTCGATCGGAGGGAGAAGCGTTTGCGGAACCAGACTATTCCTCTCGTTCGCGTTATGTGGAGACATCACTCTCCGGGAGAGTCCACATGGGAGCGTGAGGACGAGATGCGGGAGCGCTATCCCACTCTATTTGATTGATTTGATTGTACTCTATTTTATGGGATTCTAATTTCAATAAATGACTGGTGTTTGGACCCTTGTGAATTGCTGAGATTTTTTTTGCTTGTTTTGTCCTTTGAATTTTGAGGACGAAATTTTTTTTAAGGAAGGGAGATTTGTAACTCCACTTCCCGGTTTTTAAATAAAAAAATGAGATTCTAGCTATTATACAATTGATATTATTAAGCTTTTAATAATAATTAGTTTAAACAATAAATTTTTGGATAATATATTTTGGAGGGAATTCATTTTTGGACAAATTTTCAAATTTGAAAAGTTGTTACAACTACTTTGGGGTCCACATTTGAATTACTAACTGTTTTTATTACTCCTCCTGAAATAATGAAACAGCAAGGGGTTATTTTGAATAAATTTAGGAGCGGAAAACCTGTTGTGTAATAGCTGATATTAGGAGGGGTTTTCTATAAGAGTGCTTTATTTCTCCTTAAAACCGATGACTGGAGAGAGAAATTTCATCCTCTCCAGTTTATTCTCCTCCTTCAATTCCGAGAGAGTTCTCGAGTCTTCTTCCTGTTCGAGCGGAGCGATGGCTTCAACGACGACGAGCGGCGATAGGAGGCGAAGATCTCTTCAGTAGCGGTGTCTGTGCAGCAGATCGACGCAGCGACGCTCCTTCCGACGCAGCGGCGGTGAAGATCTCTTCTCGGCGGGTCGTTCTCTCGACAAGGGAACGAGTGCATCTCCGACGACTCCAACTCGACACTGTGTCCGTGTCCTATTCTCTGTAGAGGTAGATTCTTCGGTCCAATCTTGTTCCAAATGTTCCTTTCCTTTTCGATCTAGCTTTTGAGTCTATTTCCCTTTAAATTCCAGATCTACGAGTTTCCGTCTATTGACCGAAAGTTGGATCGAACGGAGTTCATCTGATCGAATTAGTTGGACGAGTCATTTCCTTTCTGAGTTCGAAGAAGAACTCGATCCGACCATTGTAAGTAGATCGATCTATTAGTTTCCTCTTGTTGTGTGTTTGTATTCGTTTCTATCAAATAAAATTCTTTGATCGAAATTAGATTCTGGAGATTGATTGATCGATGGAGTTTGACAGTCGATCGAGCTAAATTCCAATTTCGGAGTGAGTATTTGAGTTCTTTCCAAGATTCATTCTGAGATCAATGTGGTGTGTGTCTGATCCATTATTTTCCTCTGATTGTTTGTATTCAAAAATTGTGGAAATTATTTTGGTATTGATTTTAGTCCAGTCGTATCATCATAGTGGATCAGGTGAGGATCCTTGATTATTTTAGATCAGATCATTCCATATTGTTGAGATATTCTGATGGTTTGTTCTGGGTTCGTTTTGGTTGCTCATGTGTTAGGATCGACAAACTATAGTTCTGGACCACATTCGAATTGTAGAGTGAAGCCGATTCCGGTCTGATTCCTTCCAGGTAACTAATTTACTCACCTAATCGCTTCTTATTCAGTTTTGCTAGTTTTCTGGCTATGATACCAAATGTTGTGCTCGTTTCATGTGTCGGGTTGTGTCTTGCTCGTGTTGAGGACTCGTGTTCGTGTTGACGCGTACCGAAGTAGTACTAAGTGGCAGCCAGTTGGCTTGGGTTGACCGTAGCTCGTGTCCAAGTTTACTTGAATATCTTGAGTGTGACCAAGCTGTTGTACCTGGGTTGCTGAGTACGTGTACCTGTGTAGTAGCTTATGTCCAGAGAGCTGGAGCAGTGTGCGTATGAAGAGTTGGGCTCAACATGGTTCTTATTTGATCAATCTTTCAATGATGGCATAACTTGTTATATTTAACTCTAATTGTGTATATTATTCAAGTGAATGCAAGATATGAGCTGTACTTTAATTGTATAAATATTTGTATAATTTAGTGTTCTTAGAGTATTTTATGATGTGATGAATTACTGCTGTTCTTTATGATAGAAGAGGTTTGTGTTACTCTGGGTTGGTTTGGATAGATGCTGATTTTGGCATTTGCAAGAGTGTTGAGTTACTCTGGTCATAAAGGTTAATTTGGATAGGATGCTGGTTGCATTGCGAGCAAATACTGGAATTACAGGTTGGAGTTACTTTTGTTATGAAGTATTGGTCTGGGGAGAATGTTGGTTTTGCATTAAAAGTCAAGACTGAAATTACAGGCTTGTTCTGAGATTATTTTTTTGCTAAGTGGGAAGCTAGCCCTATGTTCAGAATTTTTTTGTTCAATAGTAAGTTTTGACTGGAAAGTTGTTTGTCAATTAGACTAATTTAATTATTGTAGCCTACCCAAGGTTTAGGTATATGGTTGTGTTCAAGGATTAGAGAATTAAGCCAGTCTTTAAATAATTAAGTTTAAACTATTTTTTAAATGGGTTTATGAAGTTAATATGGTATTAGAAATTGATCAACTTGTAAAAACATTTAATTCAGGAAGACATCCAGTTCCTGATTACCAGTACTTTCCGGAGCCAGGCAAGTACTCTTCTACGGTCTTGTACATTTATATTCCTGTACCCTTTCATGTGACACTGCCATAGCACGACATTCATGTATTCCTGTATTCTGGTACTCTTGCTCTTATACTTGTTAGTGTCGGGTGGGGAAATACACTAGCCATGTGACCAACCCCGGTTACTATATTCCTGTACCTAGCTTAGGCCTCGCACTGTGCACGCGGGTCCTAAGTCGTACCTTATTCCTGTACTCCTGTACATGTACTTACCCCAGCCGGTCACATGGACTAGATGTATTTCGATATTGTGCACTTGTCATGTCTGGTACTTCAGGATTATAGTTTCATTTCCTGTACTTTACATGTTCCTGTACTTTACATTCATGTACTATATTTCCTGTACTCATTTCTTGTACTTTACATTCATGTACTATATCTCCTGTACTCAGTTCCTGTACTACTTTCCTGTATTTACCTGCTCATTCATGTATTTCATTTCCTGTACTCTTGTATCCATTTCATGTTCATGTTTCATTACCTAGAATTGTACTTTGCTCCGCTCCTGACTGGATAAGTTGCAGGTGAGTTGGAGGCCATTTGCGACACCTTCTATGGACGGGATGTTGCTATTATTGCTGAGCCAGCTGGAGCTGTGCTGGACCTAGAGGCCGTAGAGGCTTAGTACCTTTCCTTTATGTCATTTACTATTTTGAGACTTACTCAGACATTTGACATTTTTGGATGAATGTAATAAAACATATAGACTTGTACTATTTCTGGGATTTCGTTTATAGATGCTGTGATGTTACCTTACTTCATGATTATTTGTTAGTTTCCTCTAGTATTGGTACAGCTTACTTCGTCGTGTCCAACGACGAAGGCTGGGCATGTCCGACTCGTGTCCGATTATTCGGGAGTGGGTTGTGACAGCGGAGCCGCATAAGCTCACTTGAAATTGTGCCGCATGAGACTCCCTCGTACTGTGCCGCATAAGACCCCACCAAATCCGAGCCGCATAACTCTTTTAAACTGGGCCGTATGAGGACCCGCTAAATAGAGCCGCATAAGCTCACCTGAACTGGGCCGCATGAGACCACGCTAAACAGAGCCGCCTAAGCTCATTTGCATGAGACCCCATCCAACCAGAGCCGCATAAGCTCTTTTAAATTGTGCTGCATAAGGACCCGCCTAATCAGAGCCGCATAAGCTCGGAAACACTTAAGCAGTTTTCCCTGGCCATCTTCTAACTTGTTTCTTTTGTCATTTTTTCAGTGAATCTGCCAGTCAATCCTGCTGGAGAGCCCTTGGTAGCTCGCGCCCAATTTGTTGTGGGCATTAGGTTTGACTTCATAGTCGAGTATGTGGTGAACCAGCTTCCTAAAGACGAACCCGTGGAAAGGCTGAGGGACATAAAAAACCAGTCCTTCTTCTTTATCTTCGGGGATGCCATAACTGTAAAGAACTCCCAAGTTCTGGATATATCTGATAGTTGGAATTTTACTTCCAACGGAATGGCGATCCATATCCCCAGATGGAGCGTCACTTTCCACTGTCTTGGTTTAACATGCTACCGATGGACAGAAAGATGGAGGATTCCTTGACTCCGAGTCGGTCTGGGATGTTTGTGGGCAACATTCATTATAACAACAACTTGGGGTCAGTGTATGCGGGCAAGGTACCGGTCAGCCGCTATGTGATGGGGTTGGCCTCATGCAATTTCTTGAACGTACAGGGTCCCAACTTTAAGTTCTCTCAAGCTGACACTTTCCTGAACCAGCTTGCTCAGAAGGGTCCTATCCCATTGGCCGGTTGTCGCTACCGAGTTGGGTATACCCCATCCCTTCGTGGACCAACCTGTCTACGTGGATTGCGAAAATACGAGCCTCTCCTGTGCGAGATTGGACTCTACCATGCAATTCGGGGTACCAGCTACCGCTTGTCCATAAACAAGAAATTGTTCATGGCCCTGCTGGAGATGTATAACCGCCGTACGGGGACCTTTTTTACACCAGTAGGGAAGATAGGGCTTGCTCTGCACGAGATGCATGACGTCTCCAAGCTGCCTTGGGAAGATAAGGTCTTTGAATTGTACACTCCCACGAATGAGGAGTTCGAGGAGTTGGAGGAGAGGTTCCCAGGCTTTGTCGCCGTCTACCGAGAATTGCTGTGTTATCTCAGCACGTGCCAGCAGATGTCGAAGAAAAAGAACGATAGCTCGGAAGGTAACCTTCCTCACACAAAGGCCTGGCTCACTTACCTTTTTAAGCTCGGTGCCTCGGGCCGATTTCTCCCCGAAGTCCTCGAACTCGGAAGGATGTGCAGGACCAGGTGTCAGCCGCCAAGAGAGCAAGAACCACCGGTGACAGGTTCGGGAGTCAAATTGACTCTTTTGCTTATTTTTATCAAGACATTCAGCAGTTGTCCGAGAAGGCCCTTCTGTAATGCCCCAGTCCCAAAATACTTAGGACTAGTTAAGTATCCATGCCAGCTGCATACATACGAAGTATACTCCAATAGATGGAAACCTCGTATAAATACTTAAGCTGTAAAATGTAGTAAATCCAGAATAACTAAATCTTATCCACTAGATAAATAAATGATATAAGAGCAACTTTGGATTTGTCATGTATACAATCGTTGGGCGGAGACAAAGTCCACTACCAACTATCTCAAATAAAATGTACAAGAAGTGATCGATAAAATAACGAGATGAACCAAGCACAATCGTCTTCGAAAGAATGGAGAAGATCACGGCCTTGGCTAGAACACCTGCAGATTCACAGAAACACATACATGAAGAGATAACCAGGTCCTCAGAGGAACGTAACAAGACACATAATATCATGCCATATAAACTGAATAAATATTGCTCAAATAAATAAGTAAATCGAATTATAACATGGTCCAATACGCACCTACTGAACGAGCATGCCATCCCCCCAACCAAACAAGGACAGGAGATGGTAAACTAATTCACGGCGACGTATCTTTCCATACTATGAATCCAATATGGTATCCGGACCCCAACAAAGTTCAATACCTTCTCATCGAAGTAGTAAGTCACACTTACAACCAAACAAGGACAAGATGTGATGAACTAATCCGCGACAAGTTATTGTTCCAAGCCACGGTCAGATACAAGTACCCAAACCAAAAGTACTCGTACCTAACGGATAAAGGTGCCTACCGTTCTAAGTGAAATATAGTTAAGAATAATCCTTCCTACGCATGGGCCCTGGCTGAATAGGATCGGCATAGTCCCCCTTGGGCACCAGAGGCCCCATCAGTAAGAGCATGACGTTCCGCAGAATCGTCAGTGGCCGTCAGTAATCATGGATCATCAACCCCGTATCTCCAGCGGAGAGTCCGGGTCACAAGGGAAGTGCATCGAAGCCCATACGCTAAGGAATTGTCCTCCCCGCCCAATGCCTACTGTGTTGTATCCACAACACAAACCACTATAACTGCTAAGTCAAACTAGCATGCAATCTCTATTAGCGGTTATTCCTATCGCACAGCTTGTACGTACTAGTGGCCAGCCAATCACGCACTTCCGTGTTCTACATGCAACACACAACTTCATGGTACAACGTGTCAAGGCCAATGAATGCAACACACAAGGTGGTCCCTTAAATCTAGGTTTAATATAAGAAAAATAATACATAGCAGGAAATATAAATGAATAGTAAGTTCTAACAGGTTATGCCATGTATCACAGTTTATTTTGCATAAAGAAAATAAATAATGCATGAAATATGAGCTAAAATAATTAAATAGCAAATGGCAAGGTGTCTTGCTTGAGGTCCTTGCCGGTGAAACCGACAATTCTGTTGGGTACAGAATAGTCACAGGGCTACATAAGATAACTCAGACGATGTGACAAACTTCTAAAATAAAAACCAAAAATAAAATATTCTGGAAATTTTTTGTTAAAAATAAATGATATCTATTTTTCTGTCAGTATTCCGAAACTTCAAACGGATCGTGATTCTGATTCCTGGTTCTCCCAGAATCTCTAAAACACTAAAACGTGTCAGATTTCGGACCACTGACACTCCACAAATTTTCCAAAAAATTAAGTTTCGAATTTATGAAAATAAAATTTACATTCAGAAAATATACCTCAATACGATTTCAACAAAAAAACTGGAGGTCAAAAGGAGTCCGGAGTTGGGAGTTATGGTCTTTCGAAGTTGCTACAACCTTTGAAAATTGAGGCTGAATTTATGACGAAAAAAGAGAGAAATTTTGACAAGGATGGTTTGAAAGATGATTTGTGGTAAAAATAATATGGAGGAGTACCTACCTATTTATAGGATGTGGGAATTCCCAATTAGATAAGAATTAGGATTCCTTTAAACCCAATTTAGATATTTTCTAATTTAATTTAAAAGCAATCAAATCCAAATCCAAATCTAATTTAAATCAAATCAAATCAAATTCTCTTAGTTTAAAATTAAATCAATTAAATCTAATTTAAATCTATTTAAATTTTTAGCTCAAAATCAAATGGGATAAATAAATTTTGAATATTTAACTATTTAAATAAATCTAAAAATCAAATCAAGATTTAAATGGCCACCATAACTTCCAAATATATTTTTCAAAATTCCAATAATAATAATTTCAAAAATAATAAATATTTTTAAATATCTTTTTGAATAATAAATCTCAAAAATTATATTTTTATTTAAATTATACTAGCAAATATTTATGAAATATATGTATGCATGAATAATATTATTTATTCCAAATAAAAGGCCTTTCATAAATAAAATCATATATTTAGGAAATTTGGATAGCTAAATTAAATATTACATATATTATTTTGAAACTATAAAAATAAAAAAATGTTTTTCTCAAAATATGTACGCTCGCACATATTCGCACTCGTCGAGCAACCACGAAAAATAAAATTTCGTGCACGACGCTCAATACGACTATGCGACGTACAATACAAAAAATTTAAATCAGTACCAAATTTAATATATAAAAAAATAGTAGAAATTTAGGGATATTACATCCTACCCAACTTAAAAGAATTTCGTCCTCGAAATTAAGAATTAGGAGGGGGTGAGAAGGCACAACGGTAGATAGGAGGGTTTACGGAAGTTTATATGGTCGTAGTCTTGGTTGAGGGTATGATTAAGAGACGATTGTAATAACTCTTAAATTCAAGTGATTAGAAAGTCAAGATTGTAAATTTAGTGTCGAGGGAAAGGTCGAGTAGTTCAAGACAAAGATATGGTTACATTGGGTGGTAATGGTCATGGTGATAGGACAGTTAGAGGAGATTTTGTACGACGCTTTCGTCCTTCTAAAATAGGTAAAGGCGAACGCAATATAGAGTTCGAATGAGGCATTATCGAATACGAATACGTGGTTCAAAGGCGACCGAATAATTCAAAAGGAGTTGTCAAGGCAGTCGCGGATGGGACTCTAGAGGACAAGTTTAGCTATGTCCCCATCCACGTAGAACGATAGATAAAAGCGAACCAAAGTGCACTAGGTTGATCAGACCATCATGCACCGGTTCTGATTAGACCATATGTTAGTGGGTGCACCCAATAAAATATGTCATGATCAAGCTTGATAACGAAATAAGCTTGCAAAACTGATGCTACGTTAGCAGCGCGAGATAGTCAAAATATGAGCAAGGGAGGTACTGATGAAGGGAATTTTAAATAGTCCCAGATCTTTTAAGATCAAGGCTTGCCCGAAGTTCGGGCCTATACAGCTGTCTTGGTTGACTAGCTAAGTTAGGGTCCTCTGAACTTATAGGCTAAGCAAATTTATCCACATGGGTCACAAGGACAAAGGCTTTGTTGGGCCGTGAGGTATTATACCCAACTTACAAGAGTTAAAGTAGTAATGGGATGAGACAATGGGTTAAGCTATCAAGATAAAGCACAAATTTAAGCATTTAAGGAACTAAGTAGAACAAAATTCACCTATCGGGTTAAGGGATTGAGTCAAGGTTGGATCTCTTAATTGAAGTCGAAAAGTATTTTGGTGTCATGGTAGAGGTTATAGTTTGGCCATTTTGACCAGAAGGTCCTATCATGAAAATAGTGTACAAGAAGACGTGTTTTAGTGGGACATGATACATCTACATGAAGGTGGACTTGTCTAGGTCTTACATATGAAATTTGTTGGAAGGAAAAGTGTAGTGTTGTACTCCAAATATACAAGTCACGGTAGGGAACGCCAGAAGATCAAAAATAGAAAGTGGGAGTTCACGAGGTGATAATTAATGCACAAAATAAAGAAGATCAAGTTAAAGCGTGAAATAAAATTAATTAAAGAATCCATTAAAAATAATTTAGAAACACAATTCCAGAGAGAAGATAGTCTCCTAGATGAATACAATTAAGGAACCATTAACTCATTATTTAAATTGCAAATGGGTTAGAAGGTCGCAATTAAAAGATCTAGAATTGAAGGAAGGTCGAGTAAGTCGAGGTAAAAATATAGTCACATAGCTGGGTAGATGACTAACAACACTTGTGTATATACTACTATCATGGTCATGAGTGACATGGCAATTCGTGTGGAATACTTCTAACTCATTAGGGCTACCTTTGTGGCCTATCATTAATATTTTAACTCAAGTTTCCTCCAAAAGTTTTAAAAAAAATAAACTTTCAAAAATATACCACCAAAATTTGTATTTACTCCAAGCCGTTCAAATTCATCAAAAAAAAATTTAATCACTCTCATAAATCTCAAAGCAAAATTTTATCACGTTACTACTAACCTTTTCTAAAATTAACGTTTAAATTCAACTATTTAACTCAAGAGTTCATAATTTACGAATCCATAAAAATTTCACAATCAATCAAAAATTTAACACTCTAAAATTTTCAAATAATTTATAATAAAACTCTTAGCATATTAAAAGCAATCTCAAAAATTAAGCTCAATGCTCTTATCAATTTTAACTTCTATTTATGCTATATTATTCCAACAAACTCACAACTTTTAAATGGTAACTTCCTTTAATCAATCAAAATAACTTTCCATCACATCCTTCGAAATTCTTCAAAAAAAAAATTAATATTAGCAATCCCACATTAAACTAAATTTTCAAATAATCTTATCAGTCAAAATCTATTTTTTTCTACCAAAAATCTAAATAGATTTGTAAATCCTCAATCATAGGACACAATTTAAAATAAAGAAAAATTCTCAAAAATCGTTTTCATAACTTTCAAATATTTTAAACCAAAATTCACCGTCATTACTTCCCCTTAAAATTTAAAATTTTATAAACACGAAAACCGCAAGTTGTACAACTCCGTTTAAATAATTCCTACGACCATTTTTTTTAAAAGCTAAGATCATTTTCAAACCAAATCTATAACTGTTCAAGGTGCATAACTATAATACAATAAATCATGAACATTAAAACTCGAAAATCAAATAAATTTTATATTTGTTCAAAGATGTATATCTATCATCCAAACTCATAAATATCACAACTCGAAAAGCAAATCAATTTTATACTTGTGCGAGGATGTATAACTATAATCCAATAAATCATAAATATCAAATCTTTGAAAATCAATCAATTTCTTAAACCAAGTATGAAATTCTATAAACCCTCTGGTGTTTACTATTTAGAAATCTCAAGGTTAAAACTTTTAGTGTAATATCCTACTTTACAAATTATTAATCATTAAATTACACTAAAAAAAACCCTTTAACTCAATTAGAGTCTTAAACGTATTCCAATTGCCAATATAACCATTCTAGCCATGTGTTTGACCTATGAGCATATACTAGTGTAGTCATCTTCCTAGTTGATACTAAGCACGAAAATATGAATCGACGGTAGAAAGGAATCAAGCAAGATGCAGTTCAAGAAAGTCGAACGAGAGTTCGAAATTTTAAAGCCAAGGGAAGAGGTCAAGCTATATGGATGAGATTCCTAGATTCTAATCCTATGTTGCAGGCTCGCATCGGTACAATTACGTAACCGAAATGACAAACTTGACCTGCATGGGCCACCACAAAATATGTAACGCCCCAGTCCCAAAATACTTAGGACTAGGTACATATCTATGCCAGCTGCATACATACGAAGTATACTCCAATAGATAGAAATCTCGTATAAATACATAAGCTGTAAAATACAGCAAATACAGAATAACTAAATCTCATCCACTAGATAAATAAATGATATAAGAGCAACTTTGAATTTGTCATGTATACAATCGTTGGACGGAGATAAAGTCCACTACCAACTATCTCAAATAAAATGTACAAGAAGTGATCGATAAAATAACGAGACGAACCAAGCGCAATCGTCTTCGAAAGAATGGAGAAGATCACGGCCTTGGCTAGAACACCTGTAAATTCACAGAAGCACACACCTGGAGAGATAACCAGGTCCTCAGAGGGACGTAATAAGACACATAATATCATGCCATATAAACTGAATAAATATTGCTCAAATAAATAAGTAAATCGAATTATAACATGGTCCAATACGTACCTACTGAACGAGCGTACCATCCCCCCAACCAAACAAGGACAGGAGATGGTAAACTAATTCACGGCGACGTATCTTTCCATGCTATGAATCCAATATGGTATCCGGACCCCAACAAGGTTCAATACCTTCTCATCGAAGTAGTAAGTCACACCTACAACCAAACAAGGACAAGATGTGATGAACTAATCCGCGACAAGTTATTGTTCCAAGCCACGGTCAGATACAAGTACCCAAACCAAAAGTACTCGTACCTAACGGATAAAGGTGCCTACCGTTCTAAGTGAAATGTAGTTAAGAACAATCCTTCCTACGCATGGGCCCTGGCTGAATAGGATCAGCATAGTCCACCTTGGGCACCAGAGGTCCCATCAGTAAGAGTATGATGTTCCGCAGAATCGTCAGTGGCCATCAGTAATCATGGCTCATCAACCCCGTATCTCCAGCGGAGAGTCCGGGTCACAAGGGAAGTGCATCGAAGCCCATACGCTAAGGAATTGTCCTCCCCGCCCAATGCCTACTGTGTTGTATCCACAACACAAACCACTATAACCGCTAAGTCAAACTCGCATGCAATCTCTATTAGCGGTTATTCCTATCGTACGGCTTGTACGTACTGGTGGCCAGCCAATCACGCACTTTCTTATTCTACATGCAACACACAACTTTGTGGTACAACGTGTCAAGGCCAATGAATGCAACACACAAGGTGGTCCCTTAAATCTAGGTTTAATGTGAGAAAAATAATACATAGCAGGAAATATAAATGAACAGTAAGTTCTAACAGGTTATGTCATGTATCACAGTTTTTTTTTGCATAAAGAAAATAAATAATGCATGAAATATGAGCTAAAATAATTAAACAACAAATAGCAAGGTGTCTTTCCTGAGGTCCTTGCTGGTGAAACCGACAATCCCGTTGGGTACAGAATAGTCACAGGGCTACACAAGATAACTCAGACGATGTGACAAACTTCTAAAATAAAAACCAAAAATAAAAAATTTTGGAAATTTTTAGGAAAAATATATGATATGTATTTTTCTGTCAGTATTCCGAAACTTCAAACGGATCGTGATTTTGATTCCTGGTTCTCCCAGAATCTCAAAAACACTAAAACGTGTCAGATTTTGGACCACTAACACTCCACAAATTTTCCAGAAAATTAAGTTTCGAAATTATGAAAATAAAATTTACATTCAGAAAATATACCTCAATACGATTCCAACAAAAAAAACTGGAGGTCAAAAGGAGTCCGGAGTTGGGAGTTATGGTCATTCGAAGTTGCTACAACCTTTGAAAATTGAGGCTGAATTTATGACGAAAAAAGAGAGAAATTTTGACAAGGATGGTTTGAAAGATGATTTGTGGTGAAAATAATATGGAGGAGTACCTGCCTATTTATAGAATGTGAGAATTTCCAATTAGATAAGAATTAGGATTCCTTTAAACCCAATTTAGATATTTCCTAATTTAATTTAAAAGCAATCAAATCCAAATCCAAATCCAAATCCAAATCCAAATCGAAATCTAATTTAAATCAAATCAAATCAAATTCTCTTAGTTTAAAATCAAATCAATTAAATCCAATTTAAATCTATTTAAATTTTTAGCTCAAAATCAAATGGGATAAATAAATTTTGAATATTTAACTATTTAAATAAATCTAAAAATCAAATCAAGATTTAAATGGCCACCATAAATTCCAAATATATTTTTCAAAATACCAATAATAATAATTTCGAAAATAATAAATATTTTTAAATATCTTTTTGAATAATAAATCTCAAAAATTATATTTTTATTTAAATTAAACTAGCAAATATTTATGAAATATATGTATGCATGAATAATATTATTTATTCCAAATAAAAGGCCTTTCATAAATAAAATCATAAATTTAGGAAATTTTGATAGCTAAATTAAATATTACATATATTATTTTCAAACTATAAAAATAAAAAATATTTTTCTCAAAATATATACGCTCGCACATATTCGCACTCGTCGAACAACCACGAAAAATAAAATTTCGTGCGCAACGTATAATACGACTATGCGACGTACAATACAAAAATTTTAAATCAGTACCAAATTTAATATATAAAAATATAGTAGAAATTTAGGAGTTTTACACCTTCTGGCAGGATTCTTGATGGTGTGGCTACGGAATTGCGTAGTCTCAGGAGGGGCTGGTTCGATTGAGAGAATCAGCCGTAATTTCATCCTCCCTGCTGTGAAGCTGGTCTTCGGGGTCAGACTGGCTCTTCTTTCGGCCATGGGGTACAGTATACATCGTGGCGTTCGTACTTTCACGTCCAAGGTCATCGCCTGTGTCGCGATGAAGGACTTTGAACGCATTGAGCTGTCCTATCATTATCTGATGGGGCGGCTGTTGATGCATTACCGGTCTTTGATGAGGCCTGGCCCGAAAGATGGCGTCACTACTGATGACGCTTTCATCTTCCAGTATCGCCGCATGCCTTGGGATTGCGAGACTATGTGCGCCTGTCGGATGGCGCTGGCGAGAGTTGGCAGATACACTTTTTTCGTGTCTGTCCCTCAATTTACTGATGAGGAAGTGAGGGTCGTACATCTGGATGGTATTGGGCCTCCCCACTTCTTATCCGACAAGATGCTCCTTTGGCTGCACAATATTCATCCCGCCCACCTGGTATACCGCAACCGCAACATTGTCTACTTGGAGCCCTACTTGCCCAGTAGGTTCTTCCGACAGTTTGGGTATAGCCAGCTATTCTTGGACAGTCCCAGCTCTTGCTTGGGTTTTGAAGGAAGCATCCTTGACGGCATCAAGGCCTAGCACTATTATAATACGGTTCACACCCGTACCAGCTTCTCCGTTCCTGATGCTGGGGAGTCAGGGGAGACCTTGTATCTGGTGGCTCTATACCATGTCATGGCGAACAAGCCTCCTGTTGATTTTGACCCGAGTACCAGCTTCATTATTGGTACTGGCTTGGAGAAAAAGCCCAAGGGGTCCAAGGTGAGGAAGAAGAGGGAGAACACGGTTGCTGTGTCGGACTCGGGGTCTACCAACGCGAACGACGAGGATGACAAGCATGATCCCGATAACTCTCTTTCTTCCGCAGAAGATGTGGTTGCGGATCAGCCGTCTGTCGTACCTGGTCCTTCGTACAAGCGAAGCAGGCGTGAGTCCGCTGATGGCAGAACTTACTTCTAGAAACGGGTTGCGGTTAAGCCCCGTGGGCTGCTCATAAGGGAGAGACGCGATAATGTTGATGCCATTTCGGAGGAAAATCGAATTGTAACCAACTTCTTCTTTGGTTCTTCTTTTTCCTGAACTGTGATCTAATCATTTTCCTTTTCTCTTGTAGGCGTCGGGAGAAGGGGACTTTCTAGAGCCGGCTGCTGCCTCTGTGGTCGACCCGGCTCTAACTACTCTAATTGGAGATATGAGTGCCGAGATTCTTGCCGCCGAGATTCTCCCAGCGACGGCTGAGGTTCCTTCAGCTGTTGATGTCCCAACCCAGGGCGATTTGGTCTCTACTGAACCCGTCCCCAAGACTGCTGAATTTTAGTCCGGTAACACTGATCCAGTTGTATCTCCTTCCGGGACGGCTGGGACAGAAGAACCAGCTGTATTTGGCTCGGATGTCGCGAGTGAGGAGACTATGGTGGCTGCGAGCGAACCTCAGCCCCGACAACCCTCCCCTGGTAAGCTAAGTCAAATTTTGACCAGTGAGGAGGTTCATTTGCTCTATCGTCACATCCTTCAGGTTAAGCTGATTGATGGTTGCTCCGGACATACAGGTCCTGCTCCTTCACTGCCAACGACAAACATTATCGGGGAAGAGTTTGCTAGAAGGGATCTGGTGGAAGAGAATATGGCTCCTCCTCCTCCAGCTTACGTTGAGGGGCCTCTTGCTGGATCGAGTTCAGGAGAGCAAGCGATGGAACGGCCGGAGTAGGGAGAACTGGTCCCTGCACCCTCCTCTGTTCATGTGGCTCCGGAGGTCGACCTTTCTACCCTGCCGAGTCTCCAGATCCTTCGGGCTGCGGAGGAGGAATTGGCTGCTATTCAAGCGTCTTTTTGCTCGAAACTTGTTTCCCTTGTGGCAGGGGGATCAAGTTCCGGTGCATCTTCTTCGACACTGCCAGCTACTCTTCCTCTGACGTCGTCTTCTTCAGAAGTCTTGGATGAATCGTCAAAGGATGTAGTTGACAGCTTCTACCACCATCTGTAGAGAGGGGTTGATACTGCCATGAAGAGGGGGACTTCTTTTGCCTTGGCCCGTCAATGCGCCCATGGCCAAATTGAACTCCTTAGAACCCTTTTTGGTGGGGCAGGGATAGCTGAGCTTCTGGAGCCTAAATTTCTAGAGGCGGATTAGCTTGTGGCCCAGTTTTAAGTACTGCGGCAAGTTGATCTGTCTTCAGCAATTAATCAGGAGCGAGCCTTCCTCATCACTGTCCTAGAGAAGGTAAGGGCTGTACAAGATGCGTCTAAGCCGATTATAATGAAGGACCTCCATGATCTGTCTCTACAGTATGATCAGCTGAGCCGCAGGGGAGAGGATTGCATTGCTCGGGAAGCAGCAGCCTCTCGTAGGATAATCGACATGAGGGAGCAAATCCTCGAACTCCACAGGAAATTGGCTTTCTTGGAATCTGAGCTCGAGGCCTCCCGTACGGATAAGGAGCTAATTGTTCAGGAGGCCGACAAGGTTACCCATACTTCTACCGGCTTGGAGCGTGCTTTGAAGAGGCTCAAAGATGGCTGGCAGGCCCACGCACATCTGGAGGATGCTGAGCGGTTGACTCAGGAGGCCGAGCGCCGGGCCAAGCGGCGATTTGAACGGTCGACGGTCCTGCTGAGGGAACGTCTTAGGGAATTATGTGTTGCCGAACCGTTGTCGGCCTTTTTTCTTTTCTTTCTTTGTTGTTTTTTCTTCATTTTGATAGAGACGCGGTCCCCGAACATGTAGTACTTTTGTTTCTTTCAATAAATGACTATGTTTGCATCATTCATCATCTATTGTGCTTGTACCGTATTTTTGGTATTTATGATGTTTGCCCCACTGGGGGACTTTTTGTGGACCTATTACCCTTGGCATACCCTGGTTTTAGGTATGGATAATAAGTTTGATAGAGATACCTAGAACGATTCCGTGGTGAGACATAGAAGTTCTTGGTATTGGACGAAAGAATGCCATGGAACAGCTGGGCTCCAAAGGCATATGATAATGAGAAGAGAGGTGCATGTACTAGGGGACCTAGTATAGCATTTGTGGTCAACTGAGGACATTTATGGTCAACTGTGGACATTTGTGGTCAACTGTGGACATTTGTGGGCCTATTATCCTTGGCGTACCCTGGGTTTTTTTTCGGGTACGAATAACAAGCGGAGAGAAAACCGACATACTTACTCAGAGGTAATATAACGTGGTAAATATGAAGGTTTCTTCAATGGAGTCTTCCTACTCAGAGGTAATGAGGACGTGGCAGGAGTGGACACTATGAAGGGTACATAGAACAACTCAGAGGTAATATAGACGTGGAAGTTCTATGTGAGGGGTGGTTTGTTTTCGATGGAAGTAAAATAACTCAGAGGTGACATCGACGTGGTTGTTTCGAAAAATTTGTGGATCTGTTATCCTTTTTATGCACTGAAAGTGCGGGTAATAGATTATAAGAAAGATGCTCTTTTGGAAAAGAAGTTCAGAGGTATGATCATACATGACTTACTACCCAGAAGATGCGATATATATTCATTTGGGATGACTAGAGTGTAAGTTCAGCGGTACCTGAGGGCACATAACTTAACAGTCCGGTAGATTTGGAGGATGTCGTTTAGACATAATACTTCTTCAGGAACTTGCCGTTGACGGGCAACATAAGCAAGTCTCCATTTTATTTTGCGAGGCGGTAAGCACCATTAGAGAATACAGCCTCGATGACGAATGGGCCTTCCCACTTTGGCTGGAATTTGCCGACAGTTTTGTGAGTCATAACCATCGGCCTTCGAACTTCTAGAACGAAATCACCCACTTGGAATGTTCTGAGTTTAACCTTCTTGTTGAAAGCTCCCGAGATACGTGCTTGATACAGCTCGATTCGTTGTTGAGCTAACAGGCACTTCTCATCTAAGGCCTCCAACTCTTATAACCGGCGACGGTAATTATCATCCGTCGTCAATCGATAGGTGAGGGCGACGCGGAGTGAGGGGATTTGAGTCTCCAGTGGAAGAACTGCCTCACTCCTATACACCAGAGAGAATGGTGTGTTCCCGGTAGCTGTCTGGACTGTAGTACGGTACGCCCATAAGCATTCGCCAAGCTTTTCATTCCAGTCGCGTTTGTTGGAAGACACGAACTTCTTGAGCAGATTGATTATAGTTTTGTTGAATGATTCTGCCAACCCATTCGCCGCCGGATTGTATGGTGTTGAAGCAACATTCTAGATCCGATGTTTGTCGCAAAATCGATAGAAGGCGTGGCTTGCGAACTACGGACCGTTGTCGTGGATGATCCTTCGAGGCAGTCCGAAGCGATAAATGACGTGATGCTTGAGGAAGCTGATCACAATTGATGTCTTTACTTCTGCAAGCGGGACAGCTTCCGCCCACTTGGAGAAGTAAATCTGTAATTGCCAGTATGAATCGATGCCCTCTTGATGAAGGTAGGGAGATAGGACCAATGATATCCATTCCCCATGCCTCAAATGGCCTGGATGCCACCGTTGGGTGTAAGAACTCAGATGGTTGGTGTATGAAATTCGTATGGACTTAACAAGCTTTGCACTTTCTTGCGTAGTCTATTGCATCTGCCACCATCGTAGGCCAGTAATAGCCCATCCGACGAAGGCGGTCTTGCGATTTTGGGCCAGGCTGATGGGCCCCGCAGACGCCGTCATGTGCTTCGCGTACGGCTTCTTTGGCTTCTATATCTGACAAGCACCGGAGCAGTAATCCATCGTATGACCGTCGATACAGCATCTTTGTTTCTGTATCACAGAAGAATCTAAGAGAACGTCTTCTGATAGAGGTGGCTTTTTTTCGGGTTTTCCGGTAAGATGCCATAAACTGCGAAGTCGATAAATGGGAGCCTCCAATCCTGTGTCTCGTCGACCGTCAGGGAAGAATAGCTCTCAGCAAATTGAACGATGTTCTTGGGATAGACTAACTCATGTCCTATTATGTCCACCAAATGATGAGTATATTTTGGGACTGCCAGGGAAGCGGCCAGTCCTGCTAAGGCGTCGATGGTGTGCTGTCGCAGACACCCAAAAATAAAACCTTACTCTTAAAATTATATGTAGTAGAGAGAGTAAGGATCGATCCCACGGAGGGTAATTAGTATAAATTTTATGCTATATGAACAAGGATTGGAGGAGAGAGTTTTGAAAAGAAAATTTAAGAAGAGCTAAAACAATTAAAGTATTAAAATCAATCAAGGAACAAATATTGGTCTCAGTGAACATTCGCTATTGGAAATCATAAAATTGATCATTGATGCAAGCATAAATTAAATCATACTTTGAACATTTACCGTTGGAAGTATCTTCCTATCTCTCTTAGGCTTAGTTAATCAGATACAAGCGACCTAATTAACTTTACTTACTAAATAATCTAAGACAAGCGCTATAGATTTAATCTAGAAAGTTCTTAAAGAACAAAGGGATCGATAAAGCAAAACAATACAAGCACAAGCGGTTGCATTTAATTTTGTCAAACGTTTTTCTCCTAAGATCTAATAAAACAAAGCAGTTTATTAAAGCTTGGTTACTTCACAAATTAGAAACATCAAACTATTACGGATTTGATATCTAATTTAGCGGTAGATCGAAATGAATAATAAACTAGTAGGCCTCCTAGTAATTAAACAAAACAATCATAAAAGTTGGCATAGAAAAACATTCAATATTCAAAGTATAACTCAAATATATAAAGCAATTTAGATCTCACAAGTTTACTGATTCAAAGGCTTCCGTACACTTCGACCAACAAGACTTCTGGCCGCACATGTTCTTCAAAACTTGAAAAGAAAAGTTGGAGAAAGAGAAGAAGAGTTGTGTTGTGTTGTGTTGTGTTGTGTCTTCTCATGATTTCTACCCCCTTTTATACACCATAAATTAGTTGTGTCAAGCCCACAATATCTCCCCACATATCCTCTAAAAGTTACAACTTCTCAAACCAAATAGAATAAGTCATAGAACAAGTAGGAACATGGTTGCTTTGGTTCCTATTTTTGTTCACAGCATCTTTGACCCAACTTCAAGTCTGATTTCGTCTATGATGCAGCTTGATTTGCGAAAAACACAAAATATAAAAATTTTAGCCCTGTGTCTTAGCTTTCCAAAACTTTTTGAATCACCTCCATTGCTTTTCGGATGAGAAAGGTATGCCCATTTTGGTGAAAGGTATCAAAACTGTCCAGAATTGCATTTTAGCTCCATTTTACACATAGTGTCTCCAAATTCATCCTACAGCAAAATATAAATATAATGAGTACCTATAGTCATAAAATGAGCATAAAATGATGAACATTAAGGGATAAAAATATAACATTTTACGTTCTCATCAAATACCCCCACACTTAACTTTTGTTCGTCCTCGGACAAAACTCTTATTTATTTATTTTCAAAACAAAAATCAAGGTTATAATGTCATAAATAAAGAATAACCATGCTCTTCAAAACTCATAACATATGATGAAAACATATTCTTAAACAACTTCTAATTACTTAGTAAGTAATTTTATTTGAAGGTAGAGTAAACTAAATTGGTAGACCCTCACGGGAATAAATACTCAACTCTCGTATATTTGAAGGGTATGTGTTTCGCTCAAATTCATTCCAATAGAAATGATCTACCATAAGCTTGTATATCTTCTCATTCTCCACCACTTGGATCACATGCATAACACAAATCATAAGGACTTTTTATGGGTTGTAGCGGGGCTTAGGATTAAGGTAGGATATATTTTGGGAGTGTAGCTCAAAAGCCATCAAAACTAGTGGAGCAAAAATGATTTAACTCAAGCTCGCATATATAAAATATATAAAACCAATCACCCCATTTAGCTTCTTCAAATTGACCTTAAAGCATTTAACATACCCCTTTATTGGAATTGGAGGAAGAATTATGAAAATGAATATCAAAAGTAAATTCCTCCATCACTTTTTTTTCATTACTTCTTTCTTTCTTTCGTTCTTTTTCTCATCATCTTTTTTTCATTTTCTTTTTTTTTTCTTTCATTTTCATCATTTTTTTTTGCTTTTTTTTCATGATGGAACTAAGAATTTGAGAATAAAAATATGTAGCCAAACTAGAAATTCTAATACCCCACACTTATTTTTATACACCCATACATATCATAATGCTCCACTAGTTTTCTGGCCTGGGTAAGGATTTTTCTTTTTCAGGTTAATGCTTGTAATATGGGTTCACAAAAATAGAAGCAATAAGGCTCAAAGGGGTTCAACCAAAGAAAAAATAATTTTAGGGTAGGCTATTTGGCTTATGTAGCGTATAACAAAGATAGCCTTAATCATATTCATGTATGCATGTGTCGATGTGACCTCGAAGAGAATCTAAGCAAGTTCTAGAGAAACAAGTCCATGGAAGAATAACTCTCATCAAAGAAAATAGTAAGACTGATGTGTCAGTCTAAAGGCTCAAAATCTCACTGGCTTTTGTCTACCAAATTTAGTCACAACCATCCTCAAGAAAAATAACTATACTAATTAATTCTAAGTTGAAAAGAGTATTTATTCAATCATGTTATGAAATGTTTTTAAACTTAGTTAAATCTTCCTCATGACATACACAACCAAAAAATTTTGAAAAACAAAACCTTTTTTTTGAAAATAAAATAAAATAAAACTTTGTTGAAAAACACAAAAACATAAAAAATAAAAACTCTTTTTTTTGAAACATAAAAAAACTGAAACTGCTTAAAGTAATTAAATCTCCTCCCCTACATTTAAACTGACATTGTCCCAATGTAAGGCTAAATGCAAAGAAAAGAAAAAAAAATAAACAACAACAAAAAAATTACAAAAATAAGAACAAACTCCCCTTGGGTTGCTTATGTTTATAGTCGTAGATGTGCCGTCCTTCAATTGGTATCAGTTGGATCCTCAAGGTTCAATTCATCCACATTCTCCACTTTGAAACCTTCATAGAAAAGCTTGAGTCTTTGGCCATTTACGTTGAACACTTTAGATGTTGCTAAACTTTGAATTTCAACTGCACCATGATTAAAAACATTAGTAACAACAAAAGGACCAATCCAACGAGAACGTAATTTACCCGGAAACAGACGAAGTCGTGACTGGTATAGAAGGACTTTTTGACCAACTTGAAACTCTTTCCTAGAGATCATCTTGTCATGAAAAGCTTTAGTTTTCTCTTTATAAATTCGAGCATTCTCATAGGCGTCATTGCGAATTTCCTCCAGCTCTTGTAGTTGTAACTTTCTATGTTCTCCATTTTCATATGCCTTCATATTGAGACTCTTGATAGCCCAATAAGCCTTGTGTTGTAACTCAACAGGAAGATGGCACGGTTTTCCAAACACCAGCCGGTATGGTGATATACCGATAGGTGTCTTATAAGCAGTTCTATACGCCCACAAAGCATCATCCAAGCGCAAACACCAATCTTTTCTACTCGGATTGACCGTCTTCTCAATAATGGACTTAATCTCTCTATTTGATACCTCCGTTTGCCCACTTGTTTGTGGATGGCAGGCAGTTGACACCTTGTGGGTCACAAGGTACTTTTTCAGCAAAGACTCGACGGTTCGATTGCAAAAGTGAGTACCTCGATCACTTATTAAGGCTCTCGGAATCCGAAACCTGGAGAATATGTTGGACTTGATAAAATCTGAAACAACTTTAGAATCATTAGTCCTGGTAGCTTTAGCTTCTACCCACTTTGATACGTAATCAACAGCAAGCAAAATATAAACATAACCAAAAGATACAAGGAACGGTCCCATAAAATCGATGCCCCAAACATAAAAAATTTCATAAAATAATATAGGATGTTGTGGCATTTCATTCCTTTGAGATATATTACCTGTCTTTTGGCAATTATTACATGTTTTACAGAAAGAATATGAATCACGAAATAAAGACGACCAATAGAAACCACATTCTAATACTTTTCTTGCCGTCCTCTTAGCTCCAAAATGTCCTCCACATGCATAAGAATGACAAAAGGTGATAATTGAAATAATTTCATTTTCATGTACGCACCTTCTTATTATTTGATCTGCACAATGCTTCCACTGGTATGGGTCATCCCACACATAGTATTTGGCATCACTTTTAAGCTTATCTCTTTGAGCCTTTAACAAACCATGAGGAAACATATTAGTAACCAAATAATTTACAATATTTGCATACCAGGGTAATGTCACAATTGCAGCAAACAATTGCTCATCGGGGAACGTTTCTTGTAGACGAAGTTCATCCTCCGCATGAACTAAACGACTTAAATGATCTGCAACATGATTTTCTTTTCCTCTTTTATCTTTGATCTCCAAATCAAATTCACTCAAGAGAAGTATCCATCGGATTAACCTTGGTTTTGCCTCTTTCTTCGTCACCAAATAACGAAGAGATGCATAATCAGAATAGATAATAATTTTAGTACCAAGCAAATAAGATCTAAATTTTTCTAAAGCAAAAACAACAGCTAAAAGTTCTTTTTCAGTAGTAGAGTAATTTCTTTGAGAATCATTCAATGTTCTTGAAGCATAATAAATTGCGTGAGATGCTCCTCCCATCCTTTGACCCAATACAGCGCCGACTGCATAATCACTTGCATCACACATTATTTTAAAAGGTACGTTCTAGTCAGGGGGCTGGATAACTGGGGTAGAAGTTAATAGTTTCTTTAGTGTATCAAATGCCTTTTTACACGCCTCATAGAATTCAAATGCCACATCCTTTTGTAGCAACTTGCACAAGGGTAACGCTATTTTGGAGAATTCTTTGATGAATCTTCGATAAAAACCTGCATGTCCAAGAAAAGAACGAACTTCCCGCACACTAGTAGGATAAGGTAAAGATTGAATAATATCAATTTTGGCTTTATCTACCTCAATTCCCTTAGATGAAACAATATGCCCCAAAACTATACCTTGTTCAACCATAAAATGATATTTTTCTGAGTTTAACACAAGATTAGTTTCTACACATCTTTGGAGAATAAGTGTAAGGTTATGCAAGCATTTATCAAAAGAGTCTCCATAAACTGTGAAATCATCCATAAATACTTCTATAAAATGCTCAACATATTCTAAAAATGCTAACCATACACCTTTGGAAAGTGGACGGGGTATTGCAAAGACCAAATGGCATGCGGCGATATGCAAAAGTTCCAAATGGACATGTAAAAGTTGTCTTTTCTTGATCTTCCGGAGCAATTAGAATTTGAAAATAACCTGAATAACCATCAAGAAAACAATAGTAAGTATGACCAGCTAACCTTTCAAGCATTTGATCAATAAAAGGTAATGGAAAGTGGTCCTTGCGAGTTTCAGCATTTAATTTTCTATAATCTATACAAAACCGCCACCCATTCTGGACACGAGTGGGAACTAGTTTTGATGGCTTTTGAGATACACTCCCAAAATATATCCTACCTTAATCCTAAGCCCCGCTACAACCCATAAAAAGTCCTTATGATTTGTGTTATGCATGTGATCCAAGTGGTGGAGAATGAGAATATATGCAAGCTTATGGTAGATCATTTCTATTGGAATGAATTTGAGCGAAACACATACCCTTCAAATATACGAGAGTTGAGTGTTTATTCCCGTGAGGGTCTACCAATTTAGTTTACTCTACCTTCAAATAAAATTACTTACTAAGTAATTAGAAGTTATTTAAGAATATGTTTTCATCATATGTTATGAGTTTTGAAGAGCATGGTTATTCTTTATTTATGACATTACAACCTTGATTTTTGTTTTGAAAATAAATAAATAAGAGTTTTGTCCGAGGACGAACAAAAGTTAAGTGTGGGGGTATTTGATGAGAATGTAAAATGTTATATTTTTATCCCTTAATGTTCATCATTTTGATTCATTACGACAGTTATTCCGGTCTTTTTAGGAACCACTTGCACCGGACTAACCCACTGGCTATCTGAAATAGGATAGATCACTCCAACTTCAAGACGTTTTAGGATCTCCTTTTTTACTACCTCCATCATGGGTGGGTTTAATCGTCTTTGCGGTTGTCGGGATGGTTTTGCTCCTTCCTCAAGTAAGATGCGATACATGCATGTAGACGGACTAATTCCTTTTATATCAGCAATTGTCCAACTGATAGCTGTCTTGTGCTCCTTAAGGACATATACAAGCTTTTCTTCTTGTGTTATACTAAGTTTATTAGAGATGATCACTGGTAATGTTCCTCCATCTCCAAGAAAAACATACTTGAGGTGACTAGGAAGAGGCTTCAAGTCTGGAACAGGGGCCTGCAAAATAGAGGGTGAAGGCCTCTTGTTAGAAATTGATAAGGAAATAGAAGGAAAGTTACCTGACGGTTGTACTTTTGGACAATCATTCAATGATACAATAGTTTCCTGCAAATTAGTACTCAGAGCTAACCCCTTATGCTCTTTTTCGAGATGCTCACTAATCGCAACTTCTAATTCATCTTTGCCATCAAGTTCAAAAATATCCTGTGCTAAAGAATTAACCATATCAATAGAATAAACAGTATTATCATCATCAGAATATTTCATGGCATCATAAATATTAAATTTAATAATTTCACCATCAAATTCCAAAGTAAGTATGCCACTATGCACATCTATCTTAGTATTGGATGTCTTTAAAAATGGTCTTCCTAACAAAATAGAAGCAGTTTGATCACCATTTTCCATATCAAGCACATAAAAATCAGCAGGAAAAACCAAATTATTAATTTATACAAGAACATCCTCAATTAATCCTTTGGGATAGGCATTAGATCTATCAGGCAATTGAATTACAACACCAGTTTTATTCAAAGGTCCAAGATTTAGAGATTCATATATAGAATATGGCATGACGTTGATAGAAGCTCCTAAATCTAACATGGCTTTATCATAGTTATTGTTACCTATCTTACAAGGGATAGTAAACATTCCTGGGTCTTTGCATTTCGTAGGGAGTTTTCTTTGAATTACTGCAGAAACACTCTTCCCTACTTTCACTTTTTTATATCCTTTAAGTTTTTGTTTCCTTTTTATTGTACATAATTCTTTTAAAAATTTAGCATAACGAGGTACTTGTTTGATAGCATCTAAAAGTGGAATATTTATCTCACATTTACGAAAAGTATCATATAACTCATTATTTTGTTCAATTTTTCTAGATTCTGCTAAAGCTTGAGGAAAAGGAGGTACTGGTTTATAATCAGAAAGAGGTAGAAACTTACAATTGGGTACCGCATCATCGTTGGGGAAGTTCGTGTCTGCAACGGTTGTTTTCTCTTCCTCTTATTTTGACGATGTAGGTGCTTCTTTTACTTGAATGTCAACCTCTTTACCACTTCTCAAAACGATTGCACTTGCATTTTCTTTCAGATTTATTATCGTTTGAGATGGTAGCTTCCCTGAACTTCGTGCCTCCAGCTTATTAATTGCTGTAGCCATTGGCTCATTTGATTGTCCAAGCTTTGAATACTGGCCCTTGTCTCCTGAATATTGGCCCTTGTCTCATGTTGAAATTGTAAATTATTAGTGGCAAGAGACTTAATAATATCTTCTAAAGACATACCAGAGTTACAAGTTTGGCCCGATTGTTTTTCATGGGGATATGGTTGCTTGTACTGTTGGTAACTTGGACGATTTTGATTGACGGGATGGTTTGATTATGGATTCCCATAGTTAAAATTGGGATGATCTCTCCATCATGGATTGTATGTGTTTGAGTAGGGATCATACTTCCTTTGTGGTTGTCCAGGAAATCTACCTACCATGTTCACTTGCTCATTGGGTTCCTCTTGAAGAGTTGGGCACATGTCAGTTGGATGCCCCATTATTGAACATATCCCACACGCCTTCGCCGTTTTTATGTTACCTACAGCCATTTGACGAACAAGAGAAGTTAAACTAGCAATTTGTTGTTCTAGGGAAGAAATATTTACCTCGTTGGCGTGTTTAGATGGAAGATCTAGCCTAGTGCCAAATTGTTGAGAATTGGCCGCCATGTTGAAAATTTTATTGTGTCCTGTCGATTCATGAGATGAAGAACATAAATAAAATTGCGGAAGCGTACCTGAATCCATTGCTAGGCTTGATGGATCTTGAAGCGGTTGTCCTTTTATGGGGTTCGATCTTCCAACTTGCTACGACCCTTAATGACAAAGGTGAATCCGAATCCTTTATCCCTCTCTTTCTGTTGATGGGGATGCAGAAGAGAAAAAAAAACCCTACTCTTTTAGTGGCCGTATAAGTTGGGGACCATAACCCTAATGAATACACATATATATAGATATGTGTGTTGTGATATTTCTAATTTGGCCCCTCATCAAATTAGAATTATCTCCGGTATCTACACATTAATTCCATGACAATTATACCCTTAAGCTAATTTCCATATAGACCACATTAATTTGGCTTAATTATTTAGATAGCCCAAACACAATTAATTTTACATGTGTGGCCCCATAATTATTGAATAATTCCAACAATCTTTTATTGGGCCACATATGTAACCTTATAATTGTGTTAACCTTAGTGGGCTCATAAATCGCTATGTTAATCCTTAGGGTATATCCGGACAATCTCGTTCATTAACCATATCAACATAGGATAAAAGCGGCCTTCGTCACATATAGCGTAACTAAACCATCAATGGTCACATATACCAATATAGCTAAACGACATAGATCAATCATGGATGCGTAGCATGGAAATTACACGCAATGTGATCAATACAAGTTTATTTCCAACTGGTCCTCCTTAACTTTAATGAGATCAATACTTTAACATAATGAAAACAAAATGAACTAAATTTCCATATATCGGATCAGATAAATATCCAAAATACTTTAATACATAAATGTGTCCAAAACCAAATAGCACCCAAATACATAAAATACAAACTCCCACTATATTGCCATATTCTTAATTAACACCCATATGAGCAGTATGCTCATGAAAGAACCTTGGTGATAATGCTTTTGTGAGCGGAACCGCTAACATGGAGTTTGTCCTAATGTGCTATATGGACATTTTAACCATTCTGAATTCTTTCCGTCACAACTAGAAACTTTATGTCAATATCCTTGACTTATACAAGTTTCTGTTGTTATTGGAATACAGTACTGCTGATTTATTGTCACACCATAATTTATGTGGTCTTTCAACACCGTACTGTAGACGCAGCCTTGTGACAAAATTTCACAATCATATTCCCTGAATAGATGCCCCACAGCATGTTATAAACCTTGCTGTCATGGTGGAAGAAATTATGAGTGCATATATGTTTGACACTCATCCAAAATATCTCCATTAGTCAGCATAACCGGATGTGGATCTCATGCTGTGTTTGCATCCAACAAAATCGGACTCGAAATACCTTATGATCTCCAGAATTATCCGATCTCCTACAAAGAGCATATAATTCTTTGTTCTCTATTAATTACTTAAGAGTTTGGTTGCTACCCAATGATCCATCCATATTTGCTTAAATATCTGCCTAACATCTGAATTATGTACGCAATATCCTGACGCGTACATACTTGTGCATATATTAGACTCCCTACAACAGATCATGAAAGAAAAATCTATTGTATTTTTTTAATTTTAAGGCTAACCTTAGGGCACTTGATTGAGACCGAATTTGTCTCCTTGGACGAGAGGTATAACCTGGTTTGCATTAAATACTTTAATCAATATACAAAACCAGAAAATTATTCCTTCTCCCACCGAACTTGTGATACAGACAATCTTTAATAGTGTTTATCTCAAAACCAAACGAGATAATCATTTGGTAAAACTTTAAGTACCTTCGACAAGAATCCTGCTTGAGTCCATGAATAGATTTTGTCAATATGCAAACCATATTATTTGGGTCTTTCGACACAAAGTTTTCTGCATGCACCATAAATTGTTTCGTCGATGTTACCATTGAGAAACACAATTTTGACATCCATTTAATGTAACTCAAGATCAAAATGTGCAATAAGTGTTGTGATTGTTTTACAAGACTCTTTCAAAGATACCGAAGAGAAAGTCTCTTTAAAATCAATCGTTGACTTTTGAGTAAAGTCACTAGCTGCAAGACGTACTTTATACCTCTCCACATTATCCTTTCGAATCTTTCTTGGTTTTAAATGTCCATTTTCAACCAATAAACTTCGTATCTTTTGGTAATGTGACAAGTTCCTAAACTTTATTGTCTTACATAGACTTATACTCCTTATTTATTTCCTCAATCCACTTTTAAGAGTTGGAACTTTCCATGGCCCGACGAAAGATGATTGAATCACCTTCCAATATTCTATAGTTTTCCTCACGTTCTTAGAGAAATATGACAATATTGTCTGAAATTATATTTCTCCTTTCTCTGGTGGACCATCTTAATATTACCGGTTCTTGAGGTTGTTGAGTTTGTTCCTTAGGAATAATTACCTTATCTTGAATGGGGTGCCGCTACATTGTCGTTGTTAAGGTATCTCAACAATGACTTATAGAGGTAATTCGACTTTGTCTTATTGAGGCTCCGAATTCACTTCTTGATCATGACAGGTATAGAATCCTGCACATCGTCAAAAGTGATAGTAGAAATCGTAATTGATTCCTTCTCAAAGACAATAATCCTGACTTTATTTCTCCCCCAAACTCAACATCCTCAAAAAATATTATACTTCTCGTCTCAAAATTTTCTTTTATGTGGGATCGTATAATTATTACACCCTTGATTTGTCAGCATAGCCAATAAAGTAGCTGCTTACAATTGAACTTTGGTCTGTATTTTCTTTACACATTAATATAGACATTAAAGTTTATATAGTCAATAAAATCCAAATCTCATCAGACACAAGTCGTTCAACTCTATTTCTAGAGATGTGACCTAATCGCTTATGTCATAATGAGACTAAAAATATTTATTGTTAATTTTGTGTTTAGTACCATATGACTCCACTTGCAAGGTTTTATTTAAGCTGCAATAGTTTCAACTGAATAAAGGTGATCATAAACCTTAAAGGAACCGTTACCAATAATATTTGGATTTAAAGATAGACTAAACTTATTATTTTCAAATGAACAATGATAACCAGATTTGTCCATTAAGAAAACTGAAACTGAATTTCGTCTAAAAGACGGTACAATAAAAGTGTCTATCAAATCCAAATAATAATCGGTTTCTAATAATAACAAAAAATATACTATTGCTTCCATTTCTACCGATTTGCCGTCACCCACATAGATATATCTTTCACCATCAATTGGCTTTCGGCAGCTCAGGTAACCTTGTCGAAAACACTAATGTGGGTAGTCACACCAGAATCTAACCACCATGAGTTTCTTGGTACTAAAACTAAATTAACCTCAGAACAGACTAAATTTAGAAATGTACTTTTCTTTATATGTCATGCGTGGTACTTTGTACATTTCTTCCTTATGTGCCCCGCCTTATCACAAAAGAACAACCATTAGTTTTATATTGTTGTTTCTTTTGAGCTGGACCCTAAGCAGCTACTGTATTCATTTTCTTTTGCCCTTAAAGTTTATCCCATTAAACTTGGAAACTAAATTCTTATTGGCAGATATTATAGCAACATTAATTTTAAAGAGAACAAAATAACAAAAAATGACATGCTCTAATTAATAACCAAAGAGTAAAATATAGTCAAACAAATCCAAACAATGGTGATGTAAAACCCCTAAATTTCTACTATATTTTTTTTATATTTCTTAGTACTGATTTAAAATTTAGTATTGTACGTCGCGTAGTCGTATTATACGTCGTACACAAAATTTCATTTTTGAATTTGCTCGACGAGTGCGAATATGTGTGAGCGTACATATTTTTGAAAAATATTTTCTTCTATTTTTTTATGGTTTCAAAATAATATACATAATTATTATTTAGCTATCGTACCAAAAATTTCCAAGATTCATTATTTTATTTTATTTATAAAGCCTTTCATTTACACAGTTATAATAATAAATATTTTTCCTATAAAATGGTATATTAGAAAAGTATATTTATGTGAATATTATTTGGACATACATATATAATTAGTAATTATTTATTGGTTTATTTTAAATAATAATGTAATTTTTGAAATTAATATTATTAGTATTTTTGGAAAGCATATTTTGAATTTATTGTGGAGATTTAAATATTGATTTGAATTTATGTATTTATTTAAATAGTTAATTAATTAAAATTTGATTTATTGATTTGATTTTAAGCTAAGAGAATTTAATTAGATTTAAATAAGATTTGTATTTAGATTTGGATTGGATTTTAAATTAAGTAGAGATTTATCTACTTAGGTTTTAAATTTTCCTAATCCTATCCAAATTGGGAATTCACACATCCTATAAATAGGCAGGTACTCCTCCAATATTTTCTCCACATAATTCCACAAAGAAATTCCACAAAGTGTACGTGCCTCGTGTCGGTGTTCCATCCATCCTCGTGTCAGCCGTGATGGCCTCGGGTCCGACCCCGGGTGTCATTCCAATATCTTATTTCATGTTATACAAATACATTGATCCCGTGTCCGATACTTGGACACGATTCCTAATCCTAATCCTAACCCTAGTCCGACTACCCTAGCACCATCTTCATTACCATGACAGCTGCAACGGCCAACCCGCACACCGCCATCATCTGACCGTCACCACCACCATTAGAGAACCCGACGACCGACCTCTCCAAACCCGCACCCCGCCTCAACTCCGACGCCACGACCACCCCGGTACCTCTGGCTCTCTCCGACACAACACCACCACCTGCAGGCCCACTGCCACCTCCCTACAGCCTAGACCTCCGCCACCTCTCCGATTTTTCCCCAAACGTCGTGACAGCCCAACCCCGACCACGGCCACTGGCCGGAACCCGACGACCACTACCGGAGAAACCCAAATCGACCATCGACACCGCCCGTCGTTGTCACCCCCAAATTTTCCAAACCAAAACCAGAAGAAGGAAAACCCGAACCTCACCTGAGTCGACCGTCGCCCCTCGGCCGTGTAGATCCGCCGCTCTCCTCCGCAGTTCGCCAGAGCGGAGAGCCCCGACCGCCAATCTTCCCGCCACCGCTCCACCGCGCGTGGCGGCAGCCTCCAGTCGCACCCAGGCGTCCGACCACCGCGCGCAGCCCTTCCGCATTCGAAACCTCCGTCCCGTCGACTCCCCTTCTTCCCCACAGCCTCTCGACCGCCTCCGCCGACCTAACTCGCCGGAACCCTTCACCTCCGCCCGCGTCCTCACCCCTCCTCCGTGAAAACCCCCTTCTTCCATTTTTCTCCCGCGACCGCCGCACCTTCAGATGCGCCGCCGCCGGCCGACTTCCCGACCCCAAACTCCGCCGGATCTCCCGCTCCTGCCTCTTCCTCCTCACCCCTCCGATTGTCGTTCCCCTCTCTCCCTCGGTTCCTTCCCTCTGCCTCCACGCCTGGTCGCGACACCGCCGCAGCCGTTCACTCCGGCGCCGCCGCCCTCTCTCCCTCTCAGCCGCTCCTCTCACTCTCCTTCTTATATTTTTTTTCTCTTTCTTCTCTTCATTTCGAGATGCTACTTTTACTCTGTGATTTTTATCAACAGAGAAGAGTCTTAATTTTTGTATTTGATTTTTATTTTATTATTTATTTATTTAGTTAATTATTTTTGTTATTTTGGTTGTGGTTTAACAATATGTAATTGCAAAATTTGTACATAGATTCTTAAAATTTTATTTGTATATATTTTGTGATTAGTGAATAATATTATTATTTTATTATTTAGTATTTTGTTAAATCTTCTAAATAAATTAGTAAAAAAATAAGTTATGTGTAATTTCAAAACTGGATTCAAAGCCTATTATTATTATTACTTTGTTTCCTCAAATTTCATTTATCCTGATTTTATTATTATTATTCTTATTATTATTATTATTATTAATATTATTGTTATAAATTTCTACTAGTTACCTTAGTACTATCATAGTTAAATTTCAAAAATAAAGTTATATTAATATTTTCTAAATTATACATATACAAAAAAATATAGTTTTGGATTTGCTTGTAATTTTAAAATTGGCCTCGAAGTCCTAAATAAATTATGATATTATTTTACGATATTTTAAATAAATGCTAATTCGACCTATAATTATGTGTGACTAAAAAGTAGATTTTTGCCTTAAATGTTCTCTAAATTTTTGTGTATTTTTTTCTAAAGAGGTATTTTGATAGTAAAAATATATTATAAGTATTTTCTAGAAATCATATATATATATAAATTATCAGTTTTTCCTTTGATTTCCTCCTTTCCATGACCAATCCCGTTATTCCTATTCCTTTGCCAAATTTGAGACTACCTTATGTCCACCCTAACCAATTTGACCCTTCTGGACCCAATGGAACCATCCGTGCCACCATCCGAGGTCACCTTGTATAGTTGTTGCACTGAAGTCGCAGTTCGTGCCACATTGATCATAGCAGCATACCAGGCGTCCTACCAGGCAAGACACCTTACCATTTCGATGTTTAATTATTTTAGCTCATATTTCATGCATTATTTATTTTCTTTATGCAAAATAAACTGTGATACATGGCACAACTGTTAGAACTTACCGTTCATTTATATTTCCTGCTGTGTATTATTTTCTTACAAATTAAACCTAGATTTAAGGGACCACCATGTGTGTTGCATTCATTGGCCTTGACACGTTGTAAACACGAAGTTGTGTGTCGCATATAGAACACGGAAGTGCATGATTGGCTGTCCACCAGTACGTATAAGCCGTGCGATAGGAATAACCGCTAATAGAGGTTGCATGCTAGTTTGACTTAGCGGTTATAGTTGTTTGTGTTGTGGATACAACATAGTAGGCATTGGACGGGGAGGACAATTCCTTAGCGTATGGGCTTCGATGCACTTTCCCTTTTGTAACCCGTGAGCTCTGCCGGAGACGCGGGTCAGATTATCCATGATTACTGACGGCCACTGACGATTCTGCGGAACGTCATGCTCTTACTGCTGGGGCCTCTGGTGCCCAAGGGGGGACTACGCCGATCCTATTTAGCCAGGGCCCATGCGTAGGAAGGATTATTCTTAACTACATTTCACTTAGAACGGTAGGCTACCCTATCCGTTAGGTACGAGTACTTTTGGTTTGGGTACTTGTATCTGACCATGGCTTGGAACAATAACTTGTCACGGATTAGTTCGTCACATCTTATCCTTGTTTGGTTGTAGGTGTGACTTACTACTTCGATGAGAAGGTATTGAACCTTGTTGGGGTCCGGATACCATATTGGATTCATAGCATGGGAAGATACATTACCGTGAATTAGTTTACCATCTTCTGTCCTTGTTTGGTTGGGAGGATGGTACGCTCGTTCAGTAGGTGCGTATTGGACCATGTTATAAATTCGATTGACTTATTTATTGAGCAATATTTATTCAGTTTATATGGCATGATATTATGTGTCTTGTTACGTCCCTCTAAGGACCTAGTTGTCTTGCCAGGTGTGTGCTATTGTCTTTCGCAGGTGTTCTAGCTCTAGCCGTGATCATTGCTATTCTTCGAGGATGATTGCACTTGGATCGTCTTCGCTTCGCTCGCCACTCATTTCATTTTCTATGTACTTTTCTTTATTTTATTGGTAGTGGATTTGTCTCCGCCCAACATATTGTATCAAGACAAATTTATTCTCATTATATGATCTTTTATTCATTTCTTTCTGTGTGGATGAGATTAGTTATGGTTCTACTGCATTTTACAGCTTATGTATTTATACGAGGCTTCCATATATTGGAGTATACTTCGTATGAATACAGCTGGCATGTCTATGTTCCTAGTCCTACGTATTTTGGGACTGGGGCATTACATATTTTTGTGGTGGCCCATGCAGGTCAGATAAATTGTTTGGTTACTTTACCGTACCAAGCAAGCCTGCGTATAGGATTAGAAGTCTAGGATCTCATCCACATACTTGACCTCTTTCCTTGATTTTATCTACCGTTTGACTCATCAATTGCATCTTGCTTGCTTTCTTCCATCCCTATTCTTATCTTTCCTTCGTGCTTGCTAGAAATTGACCCTACTAGTTAGTTGTCCCAAAACACCATTAGTTTAATTCTTTAAGTTGGGTAGAATACCTTATGACTTAGCAACCCCTTTGACCTAGTAACCTATATTAGCAAGCTTATTTAGATCCTAGAATCCAGAGGACCTAACCCGTCTAGCCAACCAAGGACATGGACAAGAAGACTATAGGACAACTGTATGACTTAGAATCATTCTGCCTTTTTAATCTAAATATCTCGTGCCTATGATTTTACCATTTTGACTAATGATGCTAATATAGCCTAGTGTTTGCAAGCTTATTCCTTTATCGAGCTTGTTCAAGACATATATTATTTGGGTCGACCCACTTAACATATTGTCTAATCAGAACCGGTGCATGATGGTCTGATCAACCAAGTGCACTTTGGTTCGCTTTTGTCTATTACTCTACGTGGATGAGGACATAATTAAACTTGACCCTTACAATCCCATCCACGACTGCCTTGACGATTCTTTTGAAATCTATACGACCGCCTTTGAACCACGTATTCGTAATGGATACTGTCGTCATTGAACTCCTTAAATCGCTTTTGCCTTCACCGATTGTTGGAAGGACGAAGGCACGCTAGCCTTCCTATCGACTATGATCGTTCTCACTCGATATTGCTATAACTTCATCCTAAGCTCCTCGTCCTTCTTCTCGACCCTACTATGACCCTAATTCACTACCCACGACCATACCCGTATTATTTTTCAATGATCTAGATCATAAATCCTTACGATATGATTTTGTTATTGATTGTTCCCCATCGATACCTCCTTGTGTCCTCTCACCCCCTACTAATTCTTAATTTCGAGGACGAAATTCTTTTAAGTTGGGTAGGATGTAAAACCCCTAAATTTCTACTATATTTTTTTTATATTTCTTAGTACTGATTTAAAATTTAGTATTGTACGTCGCGTAGTCGTATTATACGTCGTGCACAAAATTTCATTTTTGAATTTGCTCGACGAGTGCGAATATGTGCGAGCGTACATATTTTTGAAAAATATTTTCTTCTATTTTTTTATGGTTTCAAAATAATATACATAATTATTATTTAGCTATCGTACCAAAAATTTCCAAGATTCATTATTTTATTTTATTTATAAAGCCTTTCATTTACACAGTTATAATAATAAATATTTTTCCTATAAAATGGTATATTAGAAAAGTATATTTATGTGAATATTATTTGGACATACATATATAATTAGTAATTATTTATTGGTTTATTTTAAATAATAATGTAATTTTCAAAATTAATATTATTAGTATTTTTGGAAAGCATATTTTGAATTTATTGTGGAGATTTAAATATTGATTTGAATTTATGTATTTATTTAAATAGTTAATTAATTAAAATTTGATTTATTGATTTGATTTTAAGCTAAGAGAATTTAATTAGATTTAAATAAGATTTGTATTTAGATTTGGATTGGATTTTAAATTAAGTAGAGATTTATCTACTTGGGTTTTAAATTTTCCTAATCCTATCCAAATTGGGAATTCCCACATCCTATAAATAGGCAGGTACTCCTCCAATATTTTCTCCACATAATTCCACAAAGAAATTCTAAAAAGTGTACGTGCCTCGTGTCGGTGTTCCATCCATCCTCGTGTCAGCCGTGATGGCCTCGGGTCCGACCCCGGGTGTCATTCCAATATCTTATTTCATGTTATACAAATACATTGATCCCGTGTCCGACACTTGGACACGATTCCTAATCCTAACCCTAACCCTAGTCCGACTACCCCAGCACCATCTTCATTACCACGACAGCTGCAACGGCCAACCCGCACACCGCCATCATCTAACCGTCACCACCACCATTAGAGAACCCGACGACCGACCTCTCCAGACCCGCACCCTGCCTCAACTCCGACGCCACGACCACCCCGGTACCTCTGGCTCTCTCCGACACAACACCACCACCTGCAGGCCCACTGCCACCTCCCTACATCCTAGACCTCTGCCACCTCTCTAATTTTTCCCCAAACGTCGTGACAGCCCAACCCCGACCACGGCCACTGGCCGGAACCCGACGACCACCACCGGAGAAACCCAAATCGACCATCGACATCGCCCGTCGTTGTCATCCCCAAATTTCCCAAACCAAAACCAGAAGAAGGAAAACCCGAACCTCACCTGAGTCGACCGTCGCCCCTCGGCCGTGTAGATCCGCCGCTCTCCTCCGCAGTTCGCCGGAGCGGAGAGCCCCGACCGCCAATCTCCCCGCCACCCTCCGCCACGCGTGGCGGCAGCCTCCAGTCGCACCCAGGCGTCCGACCACCGCGCGCAGCCCTTCCGCCTTCGAAACCCCCGTCCCGTCGACTCCCCTTCTTCCCCATAGCCTCTCGACTGCCTCCGCCGACCTAACTCGCCGGAACCCTTCACCTCCGCCCGCGTCCTCACCCCTCCTCCGCGAAAACCCCCTTCTTACCTTTTTCTCCCGCGACCGCCGCGCCTTCAGATGCGCCGCCGCCGGCCGACTTCCTGACCCCAAACTCCGCCGGATCTTCCGCTCCTGCCTCTTTCTCCTCACCCCTCCGATCGTCGTTCCCCACTCTCCCTCGGTTCCTTCCCTCTGCCTCCACGCCTGGTCGCGACACCGCCGCAGCCGTTCACTCCGGCGCCGCCGCCCTCTCTCCCTCTCAGCCGCTCCTCTCGCTCTCCTTCTTATATTTTTTTTCTCTTTCTTCTCTTCATTTCGAGATGCTACTTTTACTCTGTGATTTTTATCAACAGAGAAGAGTCTCGATTTTCGTATTTGATTTTTATTTTATTATTTATTTATTTAGTTAATTATTTTTGTTATTTTGGTTGTGGTTTAATAATATATAATTGCAAAATTTGTACATAGATTCTTAAAATTTTATTTGTATATATTTTGTGATTAGTGAATAATATTATTATTTTATTATTTAGTATTTTGTTAAATCTTCTAAATAAATTAGTAACAAAATAAGTTATGTGTAATTTCAAAACTGGATTCAAATCCTATTATTATTATTATTTTGTTTCCTCAAATTTCATTTATCCTGATTTTATTATTATTATTCTTATTATTATTATTATTATTATTATTATTATTATTAATATTATTGTTATAAATTTCTACTAGTTACCTTAGTACTATCATAGTTAAATTTCAAAAATAAAGTTATATTAATATTTTCTAAATTATACATATACAAAAAAATATAGTTTTGGATTTGCTTGTAATTTTAAAATTGGCCTCGAAGTCCTAAATAAATTATGATATTATTTTAGGATATTTTAAATAAATGCTAATTCGACCTATAATTATGTGTGACTAAAAAGTAGATTTTTGCCTTAAATGTTCTCTAAATTTTTGTGTATTTTTTTCTAAAGAGGTATTTTGATAGTAAAAATATATTATAAGTATTTTCTAGAAATCATATATATATATAAATTATCTGTTTTTCCTTTGATTTTCTCCTTTCCATGACCAATCCCGTTATTCCTATTCCTTCACCAAATTTGAGACTACCTTATGTCCACCCTAACCAATTTGACCCTTCTGGACCCAATGGAACCATCCGTGCCACCATCCGAGGTCACCTTGTATAGTTGTTGTACTGAAGTCGTAGTTCGTGCCACCTTGATCATCGCAGCACACCAGGCGTCCTACCAGGCAAGACACCTTGCCATTTCGCTGTTTAATTATTTTAGCTCATATTTCATGCATTATTTGTTTTTTTTATGCAAAATAAACTGTGATACATGGCACAACTGTTAGAACTTACCGTTCATTTATATTTCCTGCTGTGTATTATTTTCTTACAAATTAAACCTAGATTTAAGGGACCACCATGTGTGTTGCATTCATTGGCCTTGACACGTTGTAAATACGAAGTTGTGTGTCGTATGTAGAACACGGAAGTGCGTGATTGGCTGGCCACCAGTACGTACAAGCCGTGCGATAGTAATAACCGCTAATAGAGGTTGCATGCTAGTTTGACTTAGCGGTTATAGTGGTTTGTGTTGTGGATACAACACAGTAGGCATTAGGCGGGGAGGACAAATCCTTAACGTATGGGATTCGATGCACTTTCCCTTTTGTAACCCGTGAGCTCCGCCGGAGACGTGGGTCAGATTACCCATGATTACTGACGGTCACTGACGATTCTGTGGAACGTCATGTTCTTACTGCTGGGGCCTCTGGTGCCCAAGGGGGGACTACGCCGATCCTATTTAGCCAGGGCCCATGCGTAGGAAGGATTGTTCTTAACTACATTTCACTTAGAACGGTAGGCTACCCTATCCGTTAGGTACGAGTACTTTTGGTTTGGGTACTTGTATCTGACTGTGGCTTGGAACAATAACTTGTCGCGGATTAGTTCGTCACATCTTATCCTTGTTTGGTTGTAGGTGTGACTTACTACTTCGATGAGAAGGTATTGAACCTTGTTGGGGTCCGGATACCATATTAGATTCATAGCATGGGAAGATACGTTACCGTGAATTAGTTTACCACCTTCTGTCCTTGTTTGGTTGGGAGGATGGTACGCTCGTTCAGTAGGTGCGTAGTGGACCATGTTATAAATTCGATTGACTTATTTATTGAGCAATATTTACAGTTTATATGGCATGATATTATGTATCTTATTACGTCCCTCTGAGGACCTGGTTGCTTGCCAGGTGTGTGCTATTGTCTTTCGCAGGTGTTCTAGCTCTAGTCGTGATCGTTGCTATTCTTCGAGGATGATTGCACTTGGATCGTCTTCGCTTCGCTCGCCACTCATTTCATTTTCTATGTACTTTTCTTTATTTTGTTGGTAGTGGATTTGTCTTCGCCCAACATATTGTATCAAGACAAATTTATTCTCATTATATGATCTTTTATTCATTTTTTTCTGTGTGGATGAGATTAGTTATGGTTCTACTGCATTTTACAGCTTATGTATTTATACGAGGCTTCCATATATTGGAGTATACTTCGTATGAATACAGCTGGCATGTCTACGTTCCTAGTCCTACGTATTTTGGGACTGGGGCGTTACAGGTGAATCCCATCTCAAGATACCTAGTGCATCCTTAATATCAAGTCTTTGGACAGTGATATTAAATACAAGTGGTACTCTTGGTGTAGTGATCAAATATTGACAATAAGTCATGTCAAATAATAGGCCTATCTTTGGATCGGGTTATTATTCACATGTAAATCGTATAATTGTCACACATTAATCACCACAAGTATGTGTGCAATTTCGCCAAGTATTAACCTTCCTTTGGGCCGGCTAATACCCGCATGAATATACACACACAAACATCCGACATCCCTCATAGACTATCTATGCAAGAGAGGTCAATTTGGCGATATCTTGTTTCAATGAGTCTACTTAGAATATTGGACAACTATTGCTAGTCATAAAAGGCACCAAAAATTAAATGTTGACTAAATTTTACAAAACTGAATCATGTCCAAAACTTTATACACATGCATATTCATAAGATTATTACTCAAATAAAGTAATCAAAAGCATAATCATGAATTTCAATTTGGCAAAATTGGATATTATCACTATAACAAAATTCATGAAATAATATACAGAGGATATACATCCAAAGATAATATCAAATAATGCATAAGGATTACTTTAAATAGAATAATCTATAGAAGGTCAAATATATGCATTAACAGATTATATCAAATAATCTATAAGGATTATTTTAAATAAAATAATCTACCGAAGACAAAATCCTAATTTTAATTTGAAAAACAATCATATATCTTAAAGATATCTCCTTTAATCATATGCATGTGAATTTGTTTTTTTGCATGAATTTATCGAAAACTATATTTCTGAATCCAAATCAATAACAATACCATAAAGAAAATGCTAAATCTGTTTTATACAATATTGATACTTAATCAGAGCTTTCGATACTAATAATTTCTTTATATCCGAAACTATCACCTTTTGTTGCAATATTGATACCTAAACAGAATTGATAATAACATGCCAGAATCCATAAAGACCCATAAACAAAAGTTGCAATATTGATGACCATAAACAATTGGTAACCATAAACAGAAGTTGCAATATTGATACTTAAACAGAAGTGATAGTAACATGCTAGAATCCGTAAAGACCCATAAACAGAAGTTGCAATATTGATGACCATAAACAATTGGTAATCATAAACAGAAGTTGCAATATTGATGACCATCAGTAAATCGATAACCGGCAGAAGCAAAAAATAGCATGCCTTACCAAATAAAACCACAAAGCAATACCTAAATTAACTTCTGACAGATCCAAAGATAAATATCGGACCCAAACAATAAAAAACAATAATTTTATTTATATATAAAATAAACCAGCAGTATACATAAAGAGGGTTTTAATTTGTGGATCTTGATAGATCAACCATAACCCTAAATTAAATTTGATCGAAGATCTAGGATTTCTGAATAACAATAAATAAAAAATTGGATTCTAAACTTCGACATAATAAATCAAACAGGAGGCTCTGATACCACTTGTTGGAAATTTTATTGTGCCCTGTCGATTCATGAGATGAAGAACATAAATAAAATTGCGGAAGCATTCCTGAATCCATTGCTAGGCTTGATGGATCTTGAAGCGGTTGTCCTTTTATGGGGTTCGATCTTCCAACTTGCTATGACCCTTAATGACAAAGGTGAATCCCAATCCTTTGTCCCTCTCTTTCTGTTGATGGGGATGCAGAAGAGAAAACCTCTCTTTTCAGTGGCCGTATAAGTTGGGGACCATAACCCTAATGAATACACATATATATAGATATGTGTGTTGTGATATTTCTAATTTGGCCCCTTATCAAATTAGAATTATCTCCGGTATCTACACATTAATTCCATGACAATTATACCCTTAAGCCAATTTCCATATAGACCACTTTAATTTGGCTTAATTATTTAGATAGCACAAACACAATTAATTTTACATATGTGGCCCCATAATTATTGAATAATTCCAACATGCCATATTTGCAATTAAATTTCTTGCGGCCTCAGGAGTTTTACCTACCAAAGCTCCTCCACTAGCAGCATCTATCATGCTTCTATCATTTGATAGAAGGCCTTCATAGAAGTATTGAATAAGTAGTTGCTCACTAATTTGATAATGGGGACAACTTACACATAATTTTTTGAAACGTTTCCAGTACTCGTGGAGAGATTCTGTATTGTGTTGCCTTACCCCACAAATGTTTTTCGGATATTGGCCGCCCGTGAAGCTGGAAAGTACTTTTCTAGTAACAATCTTTTTATCTCATTCCATGTGACAATACTTCCGGAGAGTAGGTAGTAGAGCCAATCCTTAGCCGCATCCTTTAATGAAAATGGAAAGGCTCTTAATTTAATTTTCTCTTCAGTCACCCCCGTTGGCTTCATACTTGTGCAAACCACATGAAGCTCCTTTAGATGCTTGTGAGGGTCTTCACCTGCAAGACCATGAAAAGTTGGCAATAAATGTATAAGTCCAGATTTTAATTCAAAAGTAGTAGCATCTAAAGTAGGAAACGTTATGCATAAAGGGTGTTGATTCAAATCTGGGGCAGCGAGTTCTTTCAAAGTTCTATTTGCAGCCATGACTCCTTCTTCAGGATTAGAATTACAAGGGAATACGAAATCCGGAGCAAGGTTGTTCTTGTTAGATTCTCTTTGAGTTTCCTTCCTTAACCTGCACAAAGTTCTTTCTATTTCTGGATCGGTCTGAAAATCACCTTGATTAGAAGATCGAGTTACAACCATAAACAGTAAAGAACAATATGAAAAGCAATTCAAAAAAAAATAAGAATGATAACTAATGATTTTTTTTTTGTAAATGAATGAAAATATAATTAATTATTAAAAAAAAGATCACAAAAAGCACAAAAATTAACTAAGATTACTCCCCAGCAACGGCGCCAAAATTTGGTGTGCTGTCGCAGGCACCCAAAAATAAAACCTTACTCTTAAAATTATATGTAGTAGAGAGAGTAAGGATCGATCCCACGGAGAGTAATTAGTATAAATTTTATGCTATGTGAACAAGGATTGGGGGAGAGAGTTTTGAAAAGAAAATTTAAGAAGAGCTAAAGCAATTAAAGTATTAAAATCAATCAAGGAACAAATATTGGTCTCAGTGAACATTCGCGATTGGAAATCATAAAATTGATCATTGATGCAAGCATAAATTAAATCATACTTTGAACATTTACCGTTGGAAGTATCTTCCTATCTCTCTTAGGCTTAGTTAATCAGATACAAGCGACCTAATTAACTTTACTTACTAAATAATCTAAGACAAGCGCTATAGATTTAATCTAGCAAGTTCTTAAAGAACAAAGGGATCGATAAAGCAAAACAATACAAGCACAAGCGGTTGCATTTAATTTTGTCAAACGTTTTTCTCCTAAGATCTAATAAAACAAAGCAGTTTATTAAAGCTTGGTTGTTTCACAAATTAGAAACATCAAACTATTACGGATTTGATATCTAATTTAGCGGTAGATCGAAATGAATAATAAACTAGTAGGCCTCCTAGTAATTAAACAAAACAATCATAAAAGTTGGCATAGAAAAACATTCAATATTCAAAGTATAACTCAAATATATAAAGCAATTTAGATCTCACAAGTTTACTGATTCCAAGGCTTCCGTACACTTTGACCAACAAGACTTCTAGCCGCACATGTTCTTCAAAACTTGAAAAGAAAAGTTGGAGAAAGAGAAGAAGAGTTGTATTGTGTTGTGTCTTTTCATGATTTCTACCCCCTTTTATACACCATAAATTAGTTGTGTCAAGCCCACAATATCTCCCCACATATCCTCTAAAAGTTACAACTTCTCAAACCAAATAGAATAAGTCATAGAACAAGTAGGAACATGGTTGCTTTGGTTCCTATTTTTGTTCACCGCATCTTTGACCCAACTTCAAGTCTGATTTCATCCATGATCCAGCTTGATTTGCGAAAAACACAAAATATAAAAGTTTTAGCCCGGTATCTTAGCTGTCCAAAACTTTTTGAATCACCTCTATTGATTTTCGGATGAGAAAGTTATGCCCATTATGGTGAAAGGTGTCAAAACTGTCCAGAATTGCATTTTAGCTCTATTTTACACATAGTGTCTCCAAATTCATCCTACAGCAAAATATAAATATAATGAGTACCTATAGTCATAAAATGAGCATAAAATGATGAACATTAAGGGATAAAAATATAACATTTTACGTTCTCATCAGTCGACTTCAATGTTCCAGAGTCTCGGAACATGTTCTATAAAGAACCCTTTCAGAGACGTAATGATGGCGATCGCTACCTGATGATAGGGGATCATATCTTCATGACAAACTTCATATGAACCCCAGACCCGATTGACGATTAACTATGAATCGCCATATGCCTCTAGGTATTCTACCCCTAGTTCTTTTGCAAGTCAGAGGCCGATAACCAAGGCGTTGTACTCGGCCACGTTGTTCGAGCAGGGTTCTGTAAGGGAATATGCCCAGTTGATCACCAAGCCAGAGGGAGAGATCAGTACCACTCCGACCCCAACGACAATGTTGCCCTTGGGCCCGGTTCTTGAAGCACCATCGAAGAACATTCGCCAGATGGAATCATCGGAAGCCATATTTGAATTGGCAACCTCGTCTGGAATATCTTCATATACTCTGGTTGACTCCAAACTTGGATAGGCTGCTAGAAAGTCCGCCAGAGCTTGACCTTTAACGACCTTTTGTGGAACGAAGATCATATCGTAGGAAGACAATAATATCGCCCAGGTTGCGAGGCGAGAGCTGAGCGCACCCGGCTTGGTCATGAGGACCCTGAGGGGGTTAACTCTTGATATGACATGGATGGTTTGTCCTATAACATAGTGTCGCGTCTTCTGGATAGCGAACACCAGAGCAAGACATTCTTTCTCCACGACGGTATATCTATGCCCCGGCCCAATCATCTTTCGACTGAGATAATAAATAGCTTGTTCATGCCCCGCGTCATTGTTTTGTGCTAGTAGAGAACCGAGGGAATGCTCTATCGCTCGTACATAAAGCAAGAACGGCTTTCCAGCAAGAGGGACCACCAGAACTGGAGGATTTGACAGATATTCTTTGATGTTGTCGAACGTGCGTTGGCACTCTTCATCCCATACGAATGAGATGCCCTTCTTCATGAGGTGGGTGAATGGTTGACATCGCCCGGAGAGGTTAGAGATGAACCTCCTGATGTAATCTAGCCTCGCTTGAAGGCCTCGGAGTTCACGGAGATTTCTCGGGGGACCCATCTCCATAATTGCCTTCGTCTTCTCCGGATCTATATGAATTCCCTAGGCAGTAATGATAAAACCCAGGAATTTTCCACTGGATACGCCCAAAAAGGATTTGGTAGGATTCATCTTCAAGTTGTGCGCTCGTATCAGGTCGAATACCGTCCTCAGATCCTGCAGATGGTCTCCCTTAGAGTGGTTTTTGACAGCGATATCATCAACATAACACTTTACGGTCTTACACAGGTGATCTCTGAAGATGACACTCATGGCTCTTTGATATGTGGTGTCGGCATTCTTTAAACCGAAGGGTATGACTGTGTAACAGTATACGCCAATCGGTGTTCAGAATGATGTATACTTTTTATCGTCAGGAAATATCTTAATTTGGTTGTATCCTGAGAAGCCATCCATGAATGACATGCGCTCAAAGCCGCATGTGTTGTCGATTATGATGTCTGTGATGGGAAGAGGGAACTTATCTTTAGGACATGCTTCGTTTAGATTTCAGAAGTCGATACAAATTTGAATCTTCTCATTCTTCTTGAGGACTGGTACTATGTTGGCGACCCAGTCTGGATGTTGCTCCTTCCGGATGAAGTTGTTGGCTAGTAGTTTATTGACCTCAGCTTCGATAGAATTTATGATGTCCGGGCAAAAACGTCTTTGTTGTTGCTTGACCGGCTTTGCGTCTGGGTGAATGTTGAGTTTATGAAGTTCCACCTTGGGGTTTAGCCCTGGCATGTCTTCATAGCTCTAGGCAAACACGTCAATGTACTCTCTGACAAGTTACAAAAGCACATCCCGCTCTTCGTCTGTCAGACTTTTGCTGACGAAGATTGGCTTTGGAGAGGACTCATCGCCGAGGTCGACTTGCATAACCTCATCTTCAGTGGGAGGTTCACAAAGTTTGAAGTATTTCTCCCATTGAGCATCTAGTTACTGGACCCAAGGTTCTAACTCGAGAAGTTTGGGTACATCTTCATCTTCTTTGTAGGCATCAACAAATGCCATGTTGACCGACAGAGCTTGTCTGAATACGTCGCGGATGCTACCATCCGAATCAGAAGTTGGTGATCCAGTTGAGTGTGAATTCCAGTCACATTCCTCATCTGAACTTTTAGGGGTCGCTGCAGGTGTAACATAACCTAGCCCACGTCTGGTCTTGTTGTAGTAATCCCGTGGTTTCTCAGTCGGGACTGGCAACTGTAAGGTAACCGCCGACCAGTACCGTAGTTTAAGCCTGGCGTATCCTCCAGATCATACCCTTATTTTTGTATGAGGTACTTGGATCGGGAGCTATACAGATAGAGGGGCAGTCTTCCGGTGTCGGGTTCGAGATCAACTTCTTCTATTCTGAAGGGCTGTGGATTATTTTTCTGGCCGAAGATGATTGGATGATCCTCTCCCTCGACTATGAAGCAAGCGTCTTCGGCAGAAGTAAATTGGTTTGCAGTGTAGACATTTGTCACCTGCATATGTAGGTTGGTGCCTATACCGTGTTCCATAGCGTACATTGTACAAAGCTTATTAAGCTCGAGGTAGTTCAAAGATAGCCCTTTATTGATGAAGTAAGGTATCTTTTCCGATGGAATTACATCATCTGCGGACGGAACATCAGTGTGAGCAGCCACATACTTGGCCAGTTCTAACTCTTCTTCGGCCACCCCCTGTGTTAATGAAGACTGGAAGGATGACCTGGGCAGCTTAATCATCAGGGGCTCCACTGGTGGAGCGGAACGTGGAGTCGTTGGCGCACTAACGACCCTCAGATTGGTGCTCGGTGCTAGGCGGGGAGTTGTTGGCTCACTAGCGGTCCCCGGCTTAGCACTCGGCTGTCGACTCATTCTGGGAAGACGAATCGTCATCAGCTTGACAGAGGGATTGAGCTCCTCTTTTTGTTGCTGGCCGGCTCTCGGCAGCCTGATTATTAGTGGCTCCGTCGTGGGTCTTGGCCCTTGGCCAGACCTTGGCAGTCGAATTGTCATCTGCTCCTTCTATGCGGTGAGCACCGGGAGACCAGTTGCTTCTCTATGCAGAGTAGCTATAAGAGGTGCAGTCCTGCCTGGTTTACAGTATTGGAGATGGATTCTCAGAGGTTCCTCCGACCCCACAATGGCCTCCGTCTGCTCTTGAACATCCTCGTTGACCAGGTACCTCTTGGATTTCTCGTACAAGCAAGAGTCCGAGTAATAGGATTCGACCCCTTTAAAGGGATCGATATCGGCAAATTCCGTCCTCACGAAGCCGTGCTTGTCGACGTACTTGAAGCACTGGTGCAATATGGAGGGCATGATCATGTAATCATGTATCCATGGATGCCCTAGGAGAATATTGTAGGAGGTGTCTGCGTCGATGACATAGCTGGTCACTTCCGACTGAAGGTTGCCAATTTGGCACTTCAGGCAAATTTTCCCAATGGGATAGCTTCTCCCGGAATTGAAGCCGCTGATGGCGGTGCTGGTAGGAGTCAGCCGATGCATAGGGGTACGCAGATGGTGGAGCAAGCTCTTCGGGATAATGCTTATCAAAGAACCGGGATCATTATGCATCCGATCCACCTTAACGTCGTTGACATATCCAGTATAATACAGAGGGCGATCGTACAGGTTGGTTTTGATAAGCATGTCCTGCAGAGTGAACACAATATTGGGCATGGCTCCTGTGCAAGCACTGTCCTGGAGATCTGCAGGCGAGCTCTCCCTAGTGAGATTGACCTGAGCCAGATTTGCATCGGCATTCTGGAGTGCCTCGCTCAGTGCGACATGAATATCTTTGGAGAGTCTCAGGAGCTCGTATAATGACAATTTGGCCGGTGTGTTGGCCAATTGTGCCAAAATGTTAAAATTGTAGGGCTTCTCCAGCCCGTGAGGAGTGTCTTTTCGGAGCGGCTTATCAAGACGGGTCTCCTTTGGCTTGGGCTTATCGGTCGGCAGAGGCTGAGAAGGTCCTGGAGCGTCAGCAGCGGCCGGCTGGCATTCTTCAGCAGTGTTACCCGGTGTAGGTTACGATTGTGCACCAGACCGGGTAACGACAACCGTAGCTTCTTCGACATCTGTCGAGATTGTGCGGCAGGACTTGACTTTTCCATCCTTCTTCTTACCGGTGGAGGGTGGTACAGACTGAGTCACTTCAAGTGCCAGGTCCGGATGGACCCATATGATCTCCCCTCGTGATGTGGTGAGGGGCACTAGACCAGCAGCCTGGTCTCGGGGAGGTAGAAGATTAGTAACCTCCATCTTTGCCCGGGGAACGAGTACTATGCCGTCTTGGGTACTCGTCAACAGGAAGCTGCTGAATTGGACTGACACCATATTGGCAGCGACCATCACCTCCTCGAAATCAATGGCCAGGGCCTTGGAATCAATAAGGTTTTGGATGTACTGCTTCAGTTGGAAGCAGTCTTGCGTGGCATGGTGGACGTAGCGATGGTAGTGACAATACTTGGGGCACTCCATCTCTGCAGGTCGAGGTTTACGCCTTGGAGGAGGGAGCTGAATTTGATCTTCTTGTATGAGCATGTCAAGGATTGGCTTGACATGACTATCCTCGAAGGAGTAAGTCATCTACGGCTACTACTTTTCTGCCTGCTTTGGTTCAGGCTTCGGGGCTGTGTCGGCCACCAAAGCCTATTTGCCCTTATTGTCTCGGCTGTTGGAGGAATTACCGTTGTTGTTGTTGGCATTAGGGCATTTGTCATTGTCCTTCCCCTCCGAGATGTACAATTCCAGTTGGCGATCTTTTTTAAACTTGTCTTCTGCGCTAGTGGCGCTGATGATGAAAGTTTTCCAGTCCTTGAATTGACTTTCGTCCATCCAGAGGCTGATCGTGGGGAGCAGCCTCGTTTGGCAAATTTCAATCAAGGAAGAGTCTGGGTTACCAGAGGATAGCTTCATCGTGGTTTGGCGAAACCGCTCAATGTAGTTCCTTGTCAGCTCCTTCTCTCCCTGAACAACGTCCATGAGGGTTGACATTGTGACATCCTATCCCACCTCATAGAACCTCTCCAAGAATATACGTTTGAAGCCGGCAAAGGAATGGATGCAGTTGTCTGGCAGGTTGCGGTACCAGTCGAATGCGACTCCCTCCAATGCCCCAATGAACAAACGTGTAAGGATGGCGTCGTCATGTGGCAGATGATCTATCGTAACCTCAAAGTAGGTCATATATCGGCTTGCAGAGGTCTTGCTATCATATGGATTAATGTTGAATGGCTTGTACCGTGGAGGGAAGGGGACATCTCTCCATGCCGCTGGATACGGCTGTCGTATCCTGAGGTCTTGAGAGTTTTCTCGAGCGTCAAACATTGCCCGAAGCTCTTGGACCTCTCTTCTTGCCTCCCCAGCCTCGTCTGCAGCGGTGGGAGCCGACATCCCGGGTGGATTGTCTCCCGGGGTTGGTGCAGTTGTGTTTGAGTCTGCATTGATGGCGGGACCCATGCTTGTCTAGCCAGGCGTCCTTCCTTGGAGAGTCGGCAGGGCTACCTTAATCTCGTCTACTGATTTGACCAAGGTATAAAGTATGGCCTCAAGAGTGTCGTGGTGCTGTCGGTCGCTGGGACCGTCCTGGTCATTCTCAGTCATAAATACGGTTCTCATACGAGGAACAGTGGAAGGAACTGTGGAGGATGTGCTCTCCGAATTATACTCCCGAATGGAGAAGTCGTCGGGGTATGTAGGAATGTTCTCCTCCGGTTCAGACTCGAAGGTAGTGCTACCCCGTGCATAGGAGGTTGCTTCATCTTGGCACCCATGAATGTTCCCAGGGCGCCTGGTTCTGTTGCATCTGTAGGGGGAACTGTCTCCCCTAGTTGATCTTCTTGGAACAACGGATTGTCGTGGATGTTCGGGGGAGTGCTACCCCCTGCTTCGGCTACCCCCAGGAATGTAGATGACGAATCTCCAAGTGTTGAAGATTTCGCCTTAGAGCGGGTACCCTGATAAACTCCTTCCGCGGTTGTTGTGGACAACCGCCTGGATGTAAGTTTCCTGGCCGTACTAGTTGAGATCGTCAGGCTGGAAACATTTATCTTCTTCCCCGTCTTGCCATTAGGGATCTTCCAAGCAAAATTACAGGAGGCGACATAAAGCACCTCGTCTCCTGAGCTTTATTGCAGGACCGGTCCTGGCTGCTGCAGTCGTCGATATACAGACTGTCGGTCCTCTTGTACTGCCACCTTGCTGCAGCAGCAGTTGACAATGACTTGAGTATAGTGATGTCCATGAAAGGACTCTCTGCACACCAAGCTTTCTCCTCTTTCCTTGCGCTTGTGAAGAATTACATCACGCAAGTCACTCGTTTTGTGGGCCTGGGAGTCTCGAGCACACGAGTGTGTTGGCACCATGTTTGCTCCCTGATTGGGAGAATCTTGGGAACCACTCTGTCCATTTTCCGCCGGGGGCTGGACACGGTCGGTTCTGTACAACTTTCCATCAGAGGCCCGCATAACAGTAAGCGGAGCTCTCTGATGGTCAGATGTTGGGACAGCTGACTGAGCTCGACGAGCCCGTGCTGCCCTAGACTTCTTCACTCTAGCACCCAAGTGCGCATAATAGGAAGAGTCCAAATTGTGCCGCACAGAGTCTGGCACATCAGGACCGTATGAGAGGCGGTCGAAGACTGAACCTGAGCCGCATGGAGCAGATGGTCTGCGGCTGGGATTAGTGGCCGTATAAGCATTCATGCAGCTGGCATTTGTGGCCGCATCAGTAGTCATGCTGCTAGCATTTGTGGCCGTATAAGAATTCATGCGGCTGGATTTGGCTGCCGTATGGACATTCATGCGGCTGGCATTTGTGGTCACATCACCATTCAAGCGGCTGGATTTGGCTGCCGCAGGAATATTCGTACGACTGGATTTAGTGGCCGCATGAGCCTTCATGCGGCTGGAATTGTTGGCCGCATGAGCCTTCTTCATGCGGCTGGCACCCTTATGCGGCTTCTTCTTCGACCGCATAGAGTCTCCGTTTTCTTCCTCAAGTCCAGCATCGTAGTGCTTTCCTCTACCGAACTTGAGAACAGCAGGGTCCTCTGTGGCCTGAAGTGGGGCCGCATGGGAGTCTTCTCTGCCGTCTTGGGCAGCTGAGAACGCCTCTTCCACAGCTTAGAGAGGAGAAAAAGTCTTGGGCCTCCACTCCCTGTGGGCCTTCTTCGTACCGGCTCGCTTCTGGACTGGGCTGGTGCTCCCCTCGGAGAGCATCTCTTCAAACACCTGCTGGTCGAAGCGAACAACTAGCATCTG
>JANAVB010030217.1:8118926-8263926 GCA_029216955.1 Iris pallida | reverse complement strand
TGGTGTTTTTTTTGCCACCGGTGTGTCCCCAGAGAAAATTGCTGAAGAGACTCTCGATGGAGGATAGAATTTTCTTGGGGGAGGGAACACGTAGCCAGGATGTAGATAGGAATGGATGTGAGGACGTGATTGATGAGGATCATTTTGCCGCCTGGGAATAGAGTAGTGTTATGCCAGCCCTCCAGCTTTTTCCTGATGCGATTGATAAGATTCTCGAAGATGCCGATGTTGGATCTGCCATAAACTAGGGGGCATCCGAGGTAGTGGAATGGAGGATGCTTGATGGAGAAGGATGTGGTGATGGAGAGGCTAGCCGCTTGCTCTCTCTTGATATTGTGGTGGGTGTAGATAATACTTTTATCCGGGTTGACTTTCTGGCCCGAGCACCCGACGTATCTCTGAAGCATCTTGTTGACCACTTCCATCGACCTGACGTCCCCAGAAGAGAAGATGAGGATATCGTCTGCGAATGCCAGGTGGGTGATGATCGGGCAACCGCTGGCGGTATGATAGTATTAAAAATTGGGGGAGCTCGCCATCTTGTTAAGGTTTCTGCTCAATGCGTCTGCTGTGATGATGAATATGGTGGAAGATAGAGGATCTTCTTGTCTAACCCCATGAGTCGATTTGAAGAACCCGTCCGCCTAGCCGTTGATAACCGTGGAGAATCAGGAGTTGCTAATTGATCTCCATACGATGTTGGTCCAGGTTTCGAAAAATCTGAAAGCTCTGAAGACCCAGATCATGAATTGACAATCCAGTCTGTCGCTGGCTTTCTCCAGGTCCAACTTGATGGCAATGTTGCCCCCTCTTGCAGGGAGTTTCATGCAGGTGATTAATTCTTGGGCTAGCATGATGTTATCTTGGATATTTCTCCTTCGGACGAAGCCGTTTTGCTCCTCTGAGATGATCTTGGAAAGAAGACCAGCTATACGGGAGACGATAATCTTGGAAATGAACTTGTTGGTGAACGTGCAATGTCACTACCATATTTTAGATTGAGGGTATTTTGGTTATTTGTGAAATTTTTTAATTTATTTAATTTATTTAATTGGTGATTGTGATTTTGACTTTGACTAGTTGAGACTTTGTAGACTAACCTAGGTATTGACCCTAACTATGATGACTAGGTTAGCATGGTGAGACCCTAGTCTAACTTAAGTCAATCTAGGTTAGTCATTTAGAAATCAAGGTTTGAATAGGAGGACTAGTGAATTGGTGCATGACTTATGACTTAGAATTAATTTCATGACTTTAACCCAAACCCTAGCTAAGCCCACCATGGCCGGCCACTTAGGGCTCCTTCCTTCCCTATAAGTATTCTCTTAAGCTTGTTCTTGCCTCTTTTGTGCTCAACCTAGTTTTTAGAAGGAAAGGTAAATCTCCACTTTCTAAAATTTCTATTAAATCTTTTTTATTCCTTTTTCATCCAAATCTTTTGCATATAATTCTAATCAATCTCTACTTGCTGATTTTGGGGAGCAATCTCAGTTTTGTGCAATTTGGGAGCATTTGGCTAGCAAGGAGGAACCCCCCATTTGGAGCTTTTTTTTTGCTATTTGCACCTATAGGTAAAACTCCACAAATTGATCTAATATTCTGTTTTGTTTGCATTTAGGGCTAGATCTAGGTGTCCCCTAGCTGTCCCTAAAGTTTGGGTAAATTTCGTGTCCATTTGGTGTCCGTATCGGACACGTATCATAGTGTGTAGATAGGTGTTTGTTAAAATGCCTCTTAGGAATTTATTTTCGTGTTTTATAAAACTAATTACATGGATCCCTAGATCTATATGTGTATATTAATATTTGTGAAGTCAAAAATTGTTTTTGTGTCATTTTTGTGTCTTTTTTGCTGTTGGACACGCTGCACGGGGCTCGGCTGAGTGCCCTGCTGCCTGTGTCCTAGTTCTCACTGGACACAGCACTTCGTGATACCAAACTTTGCATGCACGAAGGGTAGGTGACTGACAGTTAGCCCCTAAAATTTTGTAGGATATCATGGTGAGGTTTGGGAGTAATCTGAGCCACACGGATTTGACACTGTTGAACACAGTCGGCCCAAGTGGCTCTGACACTGTGTTCGTGTCCCACCTAGACACGTATTGGACATATTTCAGGGTGACCTAACCGTAGCCCTATCCTAGGTGAACCTATAGCCATGGGCATGTATCCTAATTCATGTCGTGTCGTATCATGTCCACGAATGATGTGCACGCGTGCACGACACTGACTGTACACAGTTTTGTGTTTATGTTCATGTGGTCGTTTGGACCCGATTCGTGTCCAGTTCTTGGATATGAAGACACCCCTTAACACTATCACATTTGTATCATTAATTACCAACCTATTAAATTAACTAATTAGTATTATTTTCAAATTGATTTCAGAAATCCCAAATGTTACTGATACTTGACTGTTCTTGTTTCCCCTGAAAATTCGATTATGATTTACCTGTGTTTGTGATTAATTTGTGTTGTAATATGCCTGGGAATTAACCTACATGTTAGGTTGGTTGATCAGCAAGGGAAATGGAGCTTTCGATTTTGTTTTGGGCTTTGGATTCAATTGATTAATTGTCATACCCTTGAACTGAGAAAACTGAGATTGATGTTCTATGCCCACACATGTTTACACATATTGATTGCTACACAACATCTGAGAATGGGCTGACACACACACACACACACAGGTAGGACTGAGAATTTAAGGGTGTTCCTGTTAACCTATGAATCTGAATTCCTGAGAACTTATTGCACTGTTGTGAACACTGAGAGCCTATGACACTGCTAAACTGAGAACAAGTCCCTACCCACTGTTTTCCTATACACTTTCATGTATAGTACAACACACAGGTACACTGATACACACATTTTATTGTTGGAATTTCTGATAACCTGGAACCTATGATTTGAAATCTGAGAGTGTGTAAACTGTTCCTGTTTTCTGAGACACACATTACACAAATTGACACACACACACTACCCAATCCTGAAATCTGAGAATTTGCAAATGTTCCCTATTAAACTGTTAACCTGGGAATGTTACCTATAACTGAATGTACTAATTTTCCCTATGTTACACTCACACACATTGATTGTTATTTAAAACCTGGGATTTACACACTTTGACACTCACCTAAGACATGTACACACTAACACACCTAAACACTAAAATCTGAGATTATGTTGGGGTTGATTTAGTTCACATGAGTACACACACCCACATATGACTTGTTCCCTCCATCCCTATATATATATATATATATATATATATATATATATATATAAAAATATATATATATATATATAATATAACTAATATGATATTTGTAGTGTAATATAGATATTGCCTATTGATATATATATATAGTGTGTATATAAATATGTGGAAATTTGTATGTGTTGCCTATATCATTGTGATGGCTTATAGCCTAGGTAGTATAGCCTATGGCATATGGTGATATATACATGAGTTGGGTTATATGAGACTTGTGTGACTTGAGGATGATGTGTGCTTGCTAGGGTAGTCTTGGTTAGGCCTAGTGAGACTTGATTGGGTCTTGGTTGACCTAGTTGACCTAGCATTGACTAGTTAGTTGACTGAAGTTGACCAGGGTTGACTTTAATTTAGAATTGACCCAACATCATGTAGAATGCATTGTAATGTTACATTTTACCATTCTGGTCATGTTGTGACTTGTGTTGCTCTAATTAGGAGACAGACACCACTCCTCAGGTAGTATTTCTTTCAGACACTCAAGATATCAGGCGAGTACATTCTCTGACCGTTTCATACTTGATATGATTTACATTTACGCTCTAGATTACTTTACTTGATGCTGTCACGTTGTTAACACGGATTGGTACTATATGGATCCCTTCATGAGATGTTATCTCCCTCGGGAGCATCGGTTACATCATGTCGTGTGCGTTTCACTTTCATCATGTATTTCTATGCTTTCACCATTCATGTGCACTCTCGTGATTCATGTACTCTCATGTTCACGGAGCCCCTATGTTTACATTCATGTGTACCCATTTATGGGCCCCCATGTGATATCATGTGCAATAACATAACCTATCTTGATCCTTGTGCATTGATTGGGGTACGGGGGAGTATAAATGGTCATGTGAATAATTCCAAAGTAGTGTAGTCATGTGCAAACATTCATGTTTATTATCAAGTCGTTCACATGTCTATCGTGTACTCTACATCACTAGTCACTGTTAGCTCTTTACTATAGTAGATATTTCTTTACAGTCATCTATTTTACTTCATATATTCTCAACGTTTCATGTATCTTACTCTATTGCATATTTATATATCCTGTCATATTATGAACTGCGTGAGATATACTGTGCTTGCTCCCGTCTTGACTGTAGCTGTTGAAATATTTGACTGGACCTGTTGAAATATTAAAAATGATATGGAGGAGTTGTGTCCCACTTATTACAGAGCAGGCCTAGATGACACATGTGTGCTGGACCCTCAGGAGGACCCAGCACTTGTAGATGATATTACCCCTGTAGACTATGCTAGTTAGCTAGACTAGTATCTATTTATCATTTTGTCTATTGGATACACTTGTACTTATTGGAGATCTGTATCCTGGATATGTGGAGTTGTTTATCTTAGACTTATAGCTATCGCTATCTTGTATTTATCATCTGTGGATTCTGTGATATCATCTATTCTATCTTATTGTACTTTCTTTCTTAGTTGTGATTGAGTTGTACTTTATTATGTCACCTCCATTCGGAGTGTATATTCTGTACAGGTACCTTATAACTGTTAGATGTATGTGACCTAGGATAGCGTTCTACCGCCGACACTACGACGTAGGCTGGACGTAACCACTTCTCGTGCCCCTACACTGGGTGTGGGTCGTGACACATTTTTAGTGGTGGCCCATGCAGGTCGAGTTTATGTAGTGGTATTCGAACTAGAGTGTCACTACAGCCTGCAGTAGGATTAGAATATTTTTTTTGAAGGTACTCAATCACATTAGGAAAAACTCTTAATCAGATTCATGTTACCTAAAATAGCTGCATCATTATCTTTCTTTGAAAATAAACCGTCCTCCCTTGATGTTATCGCTTCATTCTAAGTGATTGCCCTCTCGTTTGATATGTCTTCAGGATGGTTATGGAGACACGATCTCATCATCTCAATCAGGAAGACACCACTGAGGGGTCTGCCACTTCTCGTCCTGATTAGCAGGACCCCGAGACTACAGCTCCTGTTATGCCAGCCCAGGCTGGAATATCTGCAGTTTATGGGAGTGCACCTCTTCCTACTTCGAGACTTTCCCAGTCATCCCGAACGTTCTTCAGCAGCAGCTGCCATCAGAATCAGAGGACATGACGCGTTTGATCTCCTTCTTCTAGCAGATAGTGGAAACTCAACGACAACAGTTGTTCAAGAGGGAACATGACATTCATAGAGCCAGTAGCAGTGGAGGTCAGGCCAAGAGGCCTCACGTACAAATTCAACATCAGTATCAGCAGAGGTCTGTTCCGCAGCACCTTCAGGATCAAGGACTTACATATTTCCACCAAGCATCCAGACAGCAGCAGGATGCTAGGTGCAACTTCTGCAAGAAGGTAGGCCATGGGTGGAACGACTGCAGGATGAGGCTTGGCAGGTGTTTACTTTGTGGTTCAGCAGAGCATCGGTGTAGGGAGTGTCCCAACAGCCAGACAACAATGACTCAGGTAGCAGCAGGAGCTAGGGCTCCGATAGAGCAGCCGAGGAGACCACCGTTACAGACGCAGCAGACCCCTAGACAACAGCATGTTACCAGTTGCCCTTTCTGTAAGAAACTAGGGCACGATTGGAGTAAATGCCGGATGATGTTAGGCAAGTACCTACTTTGTCGAGCATTATATCACCAGTTAAGAGAGTGTCCCAAGATTCCTGGACGGACAGCTCAGAGAGCAGGAGCGAGGGCTCCGGTGAGCCAGCAGAAGGGACTACCCTTGCAGACTCAACAGCAGAGATTCACATAGCATCAGGCTGGAGGAGGCCAGCAGGGGGCGAGCTTACACTATGGCAGTTGAGGGTGCACAGGCAGCAGGAGAGCTTATTGCAGGTTCTATTCATCTCAATTCTGTTTCTTGCCATATTTTAACCATCTCGAAATTCAGTTCCAACAGATCTTGCTTATCGTTCTTGTTCGTAGATAAATCTGATTCTTGGTATTCATTGTTGATTTAATTTTCTACCAAGATAAATTATATGGGCTAGGTCATCTCAGTTATGGAATCTAGTCTTCTACAGTCACATTAGCCAGTATGGCATGGACCCACAGTCTGATTTTGGATATATTTTTCGGGTGTGGGAATTTAAAGTTTTCGCAGCCAAGCTAGCGGCAGAGCAAAAAATTTAAATACTACTATTCTAGAAGTACGTACATTAGTTGGGACTCTATGGTTATCATAGCCCTGCTTACTAGTATGACGAGGATTCAGAGTACCATAATTTTGGATGGACGCGTGTGATTATCAGATTTCATCTTAAAGGTTTTTAAACGTATTATCTCTACTCTTCGTTTCAGTCTTTCAAAAAAAATTGTTGTTGTTGTTCTTTAGTTTTGCTTTCTCATCATTCAATTTAGGAGTAGGAGTCGCTCTAACTGTTAGTATAATCCTTTGTATAACTTCCTTGTTATGAATTTCTCTAAATGAATAGCGAATGTGATAGGCCTTTTGACTTAGAAGTGATAGCGTAGCTCTGACCCTAGAGTGGTAACCCTTACAGTCCTGTTTGATTCATTGTTTTTCCTTATCTTCCTAGCCGACACACATGACCCTAGACTGTTCCACTTACCTTGTCCCTTGTACTGTTTTGGCAACACAACTTTCGGTCCAATTTAGGCCATTGACCATTCCCACTTTAATTATGATTATTTCATACACATTACCGTGACTTTTAAATTAGAAGAACAAGACTAGTTGTTTTCTCAAAATCAACTTCCCTTGCATGACCTATACATGACCCCCTACACTTATGACCTTCGTGTTTCGCTCAGACACATCATCTGTGCTCCGTTTGCTCCATACGACTTTCCCGACACAAGACCCCATCTTGATTCACCCCATGGAGACACTTTCCGACTCGAATTGGAAACACCTTTTGACCCAACCTGCCTACCCAAATTCTGGTTATGACCTATATTAAGCCTACTACCCATATTGGACTTGCTGACCCAGGATGCTGCTAGATAGAAGCTTGACCTTGATTGTTGGGGGTTGACCAAATCAGCCCATTTTTTGCTAATTAAAGTAGGTACGTCTACAGAGAGGCTTGCAGAGATGTACATGCGACAGATTGTCAGGATTCACGAAGTTTCGGTCAGCATCATCTCGGATCGGGATAGTCGCTTTACTTCCCATTTCTGGTGGAGTCTACAGACTAGATTGGACACTCAGATCAAGTTTAGTACTGCATACCACCCCCAGACAGAAGGACAGTCAGAGAGGACTATTCAGACGCTCGAGGAAATGCTAGGGACGTACGTCTTAGATTTTGGAGGATCCTGGGAGGATCACCTGTATTTGGTAGAGTTTGCTTACAACAACAGTTTCCAGGCCAGCATTGAGATGTCACCTTTCGAGGCTCTGTACGGGCGTAGGTATCGTACACCCTTATCTTGGGATGATGTTGGTGAGCAAGCTTTATTGGGACCTGAGATGGTTGTTGATGCAGCCGATAAGGTAAAGCTTATCAGCGACAGACTTCCCGTAGCGCAAGATAGACATCGGCACTGGGCCGATAGCCACCGGAGGTCGTTAGAGTTTAAGGTACAGATTAGAGATAGGATTAAAAGTAGGTTGTTTGTTTGATCATGTTTGATCATTTAGTAATTTGAGACCTTGTTTGTGTTTAGGTCAGAGACATGGTTTTTCTGCGGATATCTGCGACTCGTGGTACTATACGTTTTAGTGGAGGGGGAAGCTTAGCCCACGCTTCATCGGACCTTTCGTGATCAGCGAGAGAGTTGGTGACATGGCATATAGGCTAGACCTGCCACCTGCATTAGTGGGTGTCCATAACGTATTCCACGTATCACAGTTGAGACGGTATGTGGCTGACCCTAGCCATGTACTTGATCACTCAAAGATTGAGGTAGGACCTACTCTCAGTTATCCAGAGCAGCCAGTGGAGATTCTGGATCGCCGAGAGAAGGTACTGAGGAACCAGGTGATATCTATGGTTCGCGTCGTATGGAGGCATCATTCTCCAGGAGAGTCTACCTGGGAGCGGGAGGATGAGATGCGCGAGCGATACCCTTATCTTTTTGGACCTTGAGGTATGATTGTCTATCCTTCTCATCAGTTAGTTTCGTCTTTTAATTTCGAGGACGAATTTTTTTAAGAAAGATAAATTTGTCATTACCATATTTTAGATTGAGGGTATTTTGGTCATTTGTGAAATTTTTGAATTTATTTAATTTATTTAATTCGTGATTGTGATTTTGACTTTGACTAGTTGAGACTTTGTAGACTAACCTTGGTATTGACCCTAACTATGGTGACTAGGTTAGCATGGTGAGACCCTAGTCTAACTTAAGTCAATTTAGGTTAGTCATTTAGAAATCAAGGTTTGAATAGGAGGACTAGTGAATTGGTGTATGACTTATGACTTAGAATTAATTTCAAGACTTATGTAATTAAGCTATAGGCCCATGACTTAAGCCCAAACCCTAGCTAAGCCCACCATGGCCGACAACTTAGGGCTCCCCCTTCCCTATAAGTATTCTCTTAAGCTTGTTCTTGCCTCTTTTGTGCTCAACCTAGTTTTTAGAAGGAAAGGTAAATCCCCACTTTCTAAAATTCCTATTAAATCCATTTTTATTCCTTTTTTATCCAAATCTTTTTCATATGATTCTAATCAGTCTCTACTTGCTGATTTTGGGGAGCCATCTCAGTTTTTGTGTAATTTGGGAGCATTTGGCTAGCAAGGAGGAACCCCCCATTTGGAGCTTTTTCTTGCTATTTGTACCTATAGGTAAAACTCCACAAATTGATCTAATATTCTGTTTTTTTTGCATTTAGGGCTAGATCTAGATGTCCTCTAGCTGTCCCTAAAGTTTGGGTAAATTTCGTGTCCATTTGGTATCTGTATCGAACACGTATCATAGTATGTAGATAGGTGTTTGTTAAAATGCCTCTTAGGAATTTATTTTCTTATTTTATAAAACTAATTACATGGATCCCTAGATCTATATGTGTATATTAATATTTGTGAAGACTAAAATTGTCGTGTCATTTTTGTGTCAGTTCTGCTGTTGGACACGCTGCACGGGGCTCGGCTAAGTGTCCTGCTGCCCGTGTCCTAGTTCTCACTGGACACAGCACTTCGTGACACCAAACTTAGCGTACACGAAGGGTAGGTGACTGACAGTTAGCCCCTAAAATTTTGTGGGATATCATGGTGTGGTTTGGGAGTAATCTGAGCCACACGGATTTGACACTGTCGTGCACAATCGGCCCAAGTGGCTCTGACAATGTGTTCGTGTCCCACCTAGACACGTATTGGACACATTTCAGGGTGACCTAACCCTAGCCCTATCCAAGGCGAACCTATAGCCACGGGCATGTGTCCTAGTTCGTGTCGTGTCGTATCCACGAATGATGTGCACGCGTGCATGACACTGACGGTACACAGTTTTGTGTCTATGTTCGTGTGGTCGTTTAGACACGATTCGTGTCCAGTTCTTGGACACGAAGACACCCCTTGACACTATCACATTTGTATCAATAATTACCAACCTATTAAATTAACTAATTAGTTTTATTTTTAAATTGATTTCAGAAATCCCAAATGTTACTAATACTTGACGGTTCTTGTTTTCCCTGAAAATTCAATTATGATTTACCTGTGTTTGTGATTAATTTGTGTTGTAATATGCTTGGGAATTAACCTACATGTTAGGTTGGTTGATTAGCAAGGAAAATGAGCTTTCGATTTTGTTTTGGGCTTTGGATTCAATTGACTAACTGTTACACCCTTGAACTGAGAAAACTGAGATTCATGCTCTATATCCACACATGTTTACACACATTGATTGTTACACAACATCTGAGAATGGGCTGACACACACACACACACAGGTAGGACTGAGAATTTAAGGGTGTTCCTGTTAACCTATGAATCTGAATTCCTGAGAACTTTCTGTACTGTTGTGAACACTGAGAGCCTATGACACTGCTAACCTGAGAACAAGTCCCTACCCACTATTTTCCTATACACTTTCATATATAGTACACACACACACAGGTACACTGATACACACATTTCATTGTTGGAATTTCTGATAACCTGGAACCTATGTTTTGAAATCTGAGAGTGTGTAAACTGTTCCTGTTTTCTGAGACACATATTACACAAATTGACACACACACACACTACCCAATCCTAAAATCTGAGAATTTACAAATGTTCCCTATTAAACTGTTAACCTGGGAATGTTACCTATAACTGAATGCACTGATTTTCCTTATGTGACACTTACACACATTGCTTGTTATTTAAAACCTGGGATTTCCACACTTTGACACTCACCTAAGACATGTACACACTAGCACAACTGAACACTAAAATCTAAGATTATGTTCTATGCCACACATGTTCACACACATTGGTTGTTATATTGAATCAGAATCTGAGAACATGATGTATAACCTATACACACACACTGTTGGGGTTGATTTAGTTCACATGAGTACGCACACCCACATATGCCTTGTTCCCTCTATCCCTCTCTTTGTATATATATTTTTTTTTTCTATCCTTCTCTTTATATATATATATATATATATATATATATATATATTAAAAAAAATATTATATATATATATATATATATATATATAATATTTTTTTTAATATATATATATATATATATTACATATTTTTTTTTGTAATATATATATATATATATTACATATATATATATATATATATATATATATATATATATATATATATATATATTATGAAGATAGGGTTTAGTATGGCGTCTCAGTGCCATTGCTGTGAGAACAGTTCAATTGAAACTACAGAACACATTTTCAACTCGGGGGATTTAGCTAACAAAATCTGGGTGATAATGCAAGGTGAGTATCATATTAGGGGTGGTGGTCAAACATTGGTTCAGAGGATGAAGAGGTGGTGGCGTGGAGGAAAGCTGTATCAAAAACAGATTGGAGTAGGAGCTGTCATATGGGTTTTGTGGAAAAATCGCAATAAATGGCGATATGAAGGGTATCGGTTCTCATCTTCCACGCTTGTGAAGGAGATTCATAGGCAGATTGCGAAAGCGACAGTTAAGTGCTCGCATTGTTCTCCTAGTTTTGGTTTATTCATCATCTATTTGGTGATTTTTTGTAACCTGAGTTGGTACTCCCCTAATATTGAATAAAATCCTAGTGTTTCCTTAAATATATATATATATATATATATATATATATATATATATATATATACATATATAAAATATATAACTAATGTGATATTTGTAATGTAATATAGATATTGCCTATTGATATATATATAGTGTGTATATAAATATATGGAAATTTGTATGTGTTGCCTATATCATTGTGATGGCTTATAGCCTAGGTAGTATAGCCTATGGCATATGGTGATATATACATGAGTTGGGTTATATGAGACTTGTGTGACTTGAGGATGATGTGTGCTTGCTAGGGTAGTCTTGGTTAGGCCTAGTGAGACTTGATTGGGTCTAGGTTGACCTAGCATTGACTAGTTAGTTGACTGAAGTTGAGCACGGTTGACTTTAATCTAGAATTGACCCAACATCATGTAGAATGCATTGTAATGTTATATTTTACCATTCTGATCATGTTGTGACTTGTGTTGCTCTGATTAGGAGACAGACACCACTCCTCAGGCAATATTTCTTTCAGACACTCAGGATATCAGGCGAGTACATTCTCTGACCGTTTCATACTTGATAGGAATTACATTTACGCTCTAGATTACTTTACCTGATGCTGTCACGTTGTTAACATGGATTGGTACTATATGGATCCCTTCATGAGAAGTTATCCTCCTCGGAAGCGTCGGTTACATCATGTCATGTGTGTTTCACTTTCATCATATAGTCTTGTGCTTTCACCATTCATCTGCACTCTCGTGATTCATGTACTCTCATGTTCATGGAGCCCCCATGTTTATATTCATGTGTACCCATTTATGGGCCCCCATGTGATATCATGTGCAATAACATAACCTATCTGGATCCTTGTGTATTGATTGGGGTACGGGAGAGTATAAATGGTCATGTGAACAATTCAAAGTAGTGTAGTCATATGTAAACTTTCATGTTTATTATCAAGCCGTTCATATGTCTATCTTGTACTCTACATCACTAGTCACTGTTAGCTCTTTACTATAGTAGATATTTCTTTACAGTCATCTCTTTTACTTCATATATTCTCAGCGTTTCATGTATCTTACTCTATTGCATATTTATATATCCTGTCGTATTATGAACTGCGTGAGATGTACTGTGCTCGCTCCCGTCCTGACTGGACCTGTTGAAATATTGCAGATGATATGGAGGATCTATGTCCCGCTTATTACGGAGCAGGCCTAGATGACACATATGAGCTGGACCCTCAGGAGGACCCAGCACTTGCAGATGATATTACCCCTGTAGACTAGGCTAGTTAGCTAGACTAGTATCTATTTATCATTCTGTTTATTGGATACACTTGTACTTATTGGAGATTTGTATCCTGGATATGTGGAGTTGTTTATCTTAGACTTATAGCTATCTCTGTCTTGTATTTATCATCTGTGGATTCTGTGATATCATCTATTCTATCTTATCGTACTTTCTTTGTTAGTTGTGATTGAGTTGTACTTATTTTGTCACCTCCATTCGGAGTGTATATACTGTACAAGTACCATATATCTGTTAGATGTATGTGACCTAGGACAGTGTTCTACCATCGATACTGCGGTGTAGGCTGGACGTAACCACTTCTCGTACCCCTACACTGGGTGCGGGCCGTGACATGCAAAGACTGATGGGGGCGGAATCACGAAATGTCTCTTGGTTGTCTTTCTTTGGGATGAGGATGAGATTAGTGCTTGAGATGGCTCTAGGGTAAGTAGCTCCCCGAAAAAAGGCGGAAACCGTCTTGTGGAAGTCCACCTTGATGATGTCCCACCAAGTGCGGAAGAAAACCCTTGAAAATCCGTCTGTTCCAGGCGCGCTGTGAGCGTCGAGGGCCCAGACGTTATCTTTCACCTCTTCCTCCGATGGTGGCTGTTCCAGCCGGATATTGTCTGTGTCACAAATAAGGTGGGGAACCTCATCCAGGAAGGTGATATCTTTGAGGACCGTTTTTTTGGAGAACCGACGGGAGTAGAACTTGGCGGTCGCCACTTGGATGCCCTTTTGATCGCTGATGCTGGTCACGTTGTCATCGACAATCTGATAGAGATTGAGTTTCTGTCTGTGACCATTGACGCAGGCGTGGAAGTAGCTCGAGTTTTTGTCCCCGTCGCTGTCCCATTTAAGCCTAGCTTTTTGCTTCTAGAAGTCGGTCTCTACTTTCAGCCTGAATTTGATGATGGCTTTGGTGAGGTTCAGGGCCTTCCTGGCAGCTGGCGAACAATCAGTCGTGTACCTAGCTTCGGCCTGAGTAACGTCATCCTCAGCCTCACGGATGGCTTAAAAAATATCTCCATATGCTTGCTTGCTCCAGACTGCGAGGGCTTTCCTCGTGGCTTTAAGGTTGTTGGCCACCCGGTTCAGAGGTTCGGGGGAGTCCGTGCTGTTCCACGCTTCCACGACGACGCCCAAGAATTGGGGGTGCTCGCTCCAGAAGTCCAGGAAGCGAAAACATTTTTTGGACTGGTTGGATATGCTGGTAGTACCGACGAGCAGGGGGCGTGGTCTGATTCGGTGGCATTAAGGTGAGATAGCTTGGAGGTAGTCCCCATGCCAAGCCAGTGGGCGTTCGTCAGGGCCCTGTCGAGGCGGGAGTATTGTCGCCGGTCGCCTTCCTGCATGTTGCACCAGGTGAAGGCGTTGCCAGTGAACGGGAGGGAGGTAAGGTGGGAGTTGAAGAGGAAGTTGTTGAAGTCTTGCATGGCTGAAAGAGGGGGGGGCGGCCTCCGGTATTCTCTTCTCTAAACGTGATAGTGTTGAAGTCCCCTATGCAGAGCCACGAGAGAGTATGGTGGTGTTAGTGGATGTCCAGGAGGTCATTCCAGAGGTGTTTATGCTCCGTGATGTCACAGATGCCATGAACCGCGGAAAGGATTGCGCGCTTGGGGATCAAAGGATGTTCGACCCAGCAAGAAAGGGGTTGCCTGGTGTCTTGGATGACTCCGATGTTGACGACCTGGGAGCAGAGGATCCAAATGTCGTGTCTGCCCGCAATGGCCGAGTGAAAGCCTAACTGTAGCTGAATAGATTTGAGTCTCTTGTATGGGGTTTTGGGTTCAAGGATGATTAATATATCGATCTTGTGAGTCTTCTTAAGGCTGGTGATTCTCCTCATAATAGGTTTGTTCGCCAGACCACGGACATTCCAGGGGAGAATGTTCAGCATTAATGGAGCTTGGAGGGGGGTTGTTTGGTCCGCTTTGTAGCAGACCTGGTGTGCATGGTCGGGGATTTTGCTTTCCCTTTCTTATCGGGTTTTCTGGTAGTGGTGAACAGTTCCTCCCCCGTCTTGGTGGGTGTGATGAGGGTGGACACCTCGGAGCTTTGTTGGGGGGTGACTTTTGGTGGAACGATCGATTCTCTAGTGGAGTCGAGGTCGACTTGCTCCAGCGGGAGTGTATATATATATATATATTTTTTTTGTTTTTTTAATTTTATGAAACCTTCATTTTAATCATTCAAAGGACAAAATGTCAAGTACAAATCCTTTGTCACACTACATACTAGGAACTCCCAACTAATGTGTACACTTGATTGAAGCCTTAGAGATCTGTCTATGAATCTCCTTTACCAGCACCTCCTTCGACAATTTGTAACCTTCATAGCGCCATTTGTTTCAATTTTTCCACAAAACCCATATTATCGCACCAACTTCTATCTGTCATTGGTGAAGATGCTCCCCACGCCACCATTTGTGCAATCTTTGAATCAATGACATACTCCTTCCCTTGATCTAAAATTATTTCTGCATAGTAATCCATATCTCCCTAGCCAACTCGTCTTCATGAAGGATATGCTCCATTGTTTCGACCGAACTAAGAGTGCAACAATGGCATTTAGAAGCCATGTTGTATCCAATATTCATGATATGCTCATCCGTAGGAAGTTTACAATGAAGCACCCGCCACAACAGTATTGACCACTTATAAGGGATGCATGTTCCCCATATATGAATGAAAGATGGATTGAGCGGCCATTGTCTTCGAGAAATATCCTACGCTGATGCTAGAGTAAACCTTCCCGACACCCTACGCCAATGCAGTCCCATCTCCTCTTGCACCATATACTGCTCAGCCATCTCCCTCCCAGCAGGAATATATATATATATATATATTTATATATATATATATATTATAAAAATATATATATATATATATAAATATATATAATATATATATATATATATATATATATATATATATATATATATATATATATATATATATATATATATATATATATTACATAGTAAATTGAATGAATATGTTTGGTTTTAACTATAGGATTTAGTCCATAGCTTAGTTAGTTAGTTTAGAAATGACCCAATAGGCCATGTTAGGCATAGTTGACTAGCAAGTTGACCAAGTTGATAAAAGTCAACTTTGGATCCAACCAAATCTAAACTTGACCCGAATGGACTTAAAATGACTAGATGACTCAAGTTTGACCTAAACTTGGAATAATAGACAAGTTGATTTATGGTTGACCTAGTTTGACCAGAATAGTTGACCAGGGTTGACCAGAGTTGACCAAAGGTTCACTTTGGCCCAAAATGACCTAGAATCATTTAGAATGCATTGTAATTTCTCTTATTTCATATTAGACCCTTTGTAACCTGTGGTTGCTCTAAATAGGACATTGTAACTCCTGTTCGGACATCTGTATTCAACAGCCACTCATGGTAACAGGTGAGTACATTCTCTGATAGTTCTTTCATTACTTGTCGATTTTATATTTCAGTTTTAGTCAGTTCTATTTGATTCTCTGTTACAAACACGGATTGATATTTCTGGAATTCATGTATACGACACACACACACCTTACTTGTCTAGCCTCTATTACAAGAACTACTACAAGAATCACCTACAAGCACCTTCATGTTCTGGCTAGATTTATTCTCGATTTACGTATCGTGTTATGGATTCACTCATACTAGTTGGGCGGAGAAATACTTGAGTAGACATGTAAACATTCCTAAATACTCGAACCACCTTCCTGTAAATTATATAAGAACGATAGCCATCCCACACTTTGCCAGTGTGTGATGTGCCGGATTATCCCTAGTCGTTTACATGTCGAACTTAGTATTTTAAAACACACCTTTGAGTATTGTCTAGAATCATTACTAGAATCACCACAAGAATCTTTACTAGAATCATCACCAGGATCACTAAAGAATCTTCCTACTTGAATCATCGATTGGAATTACACTTGACCTACAGTGTACCACCTGGACTCATATCACATTATTCTAGTTCAGCTAGATTTTATTTACAGTCTTCATTGACATGATCTTCTGTTTCACAGCATTTACTTTTCTTTTTTCAACTATTGCTTTACATCTTAAAACTGTCTAAAACTCCCATGCTTCATCAATATAACTGTCTATAATTGTTTTATAGTCTTTGTCATTTACTTGGATTGCCTTGATGAGATGTATTCGTTCATGTCTTGACTGGATCTGTTGAAAATATTACAGATGATAGCCCTGAGGATACATGCCCTACTTGCTATGGATTTGGAGAGATTAGCTACCTTTGGCCCCGACTCTCAGGAGTGATCGGGAGACTAGTCTAGTAGACTTGCTATAGAATTCATGTTTAGAACTTGAATTATAATAATTTGAGACTTGACTTGTTTTGAGTTATTTTGAGATATTATCATTTAGTAGTTTTTATTTGTTTTCTTTTAGTTATAGAATTCTGTGTTATCCCCTCGTGCTTAGACTGTGATTGAGGTATATTATTTCTATACTTGTCCTCCGTTCAGAGTTGAGATTTAAAACAAGTACATTATATAATTGCGTGAATTGTTTTAGATAGTGACCTAGAACATCGTTCTACCGTCGATTCCGCGGCGTAGGCTGGGCGTCGTTACGCACTTGTACCCTTACACTGGGTACGGGTCGTGACACTTATGGTGTCCTTCCATGCTCTATTTGAGTAGGCACGAGTCGAGATGCAATCTGCACAAAAGTCAAAAAGACTCAGTTTTCTTCAAGAAGGACTTAAAAGGGAAAAAGCTATACACTAGGAAGTTGCCCAGCATGCTCAAACAAGAAGCTAAAAAAGCCAGGGCGTGCTCTTTTGAGAGGCGTACGTACGTGCATAGTATACGGTGCATGCCAGCATATTTGTTGCAGCGCCTATAGAATCGATTGAGGCGCGTATTCTGACGCACGCCAAAAAGTGCAATATTTTGGCGTATGAAGATGCGAAATTCTTGACGATAGGCGCGTATCATACAAATAAATGCCTCGATGAACTAAATCATACTTCCACGAATTGTGGCCTCCGAGAAAGTAAGTTTGCTTACCCACTATTGCAAAGGACATCACATCGACATCAAGTGGCATTTCAGCAAGAGCGTTGGTCATGTCCCAACAAAGGCTTGGATCAGCACGTCGACAAAAATTCCAGGCGGCCTTGCCTAAGTTCACTCCCCTTTCCGATAAAGAGGGGAGTCGGAGAAGCCGCAGCTTCGGCCATGGAACGAGAGGAGAAGAGAAACAAAACGTAAACTCTCTCCGAAAGCCCCTATTTATAGGCTCAAACTCATATTTAATGAAATGAACCTGACATTAATAGCGATGAACTTGACGGTTCAACTTCTGTGTCGATCGATTTTCTAACGCCTATTTATAGGCCTCAAAGAACGTGCGCCTTGATAAAAAGGGAAAACAAAACAGTTATCTGCTCGAGATAGAGCAGAATCAACCATTTTTTATCTAGAGGGAGATCGTGCTAAATCTCGTGCTAGCTAGCACCCCACTGCTATTCAAAGTGTTCCTAACTATACAAAGAAAGTTAGAAAACTTTGAAGGGGGTCTTGTAGGTGCATAGGTCGCGCCCCAATATGATCAAAGTATGATGCTAGCATCAGGCCTGACGAAGAGCTATGCACGCTTAACTAGAAGCAACATGACATCAGAAAGAAGACTATTTGTATGCTCTGGGCTAATCATGCCCCCTCTAAGGTACGTCCAAATCATCTATTCGTGCCTTATAGGCATGCCCGATCCTTCACGTCACTTTCTTCTATACTACATTAAAGAGATGAGACGTTTCTCAAGACGTCAAGTCAAACGCTTCGACTATCGTGCCAAAGATGAACCTGGAAGAGTGGAGTGCATCCACATTGGAAGCAGTACAAAACAGGCACGTGTTATTTAGGCGTATTCCTTTTTACGCCACACCACTCTAGGCGTACCTGAGTTATCATGCTCCATCTACGCTCAGCAAGCCAAAATTTTTAAGATAGCATTAATTAAGTCTAAAATGCCTCTATCGAAGACACCAAACGAGACGCTTCGATTCTCATACAGAAGATGGAGACAAAAGTCAAGGTTTATTCTTCTCGGAAGCAGTACAGTCAGGCATATCAAACTCAGGCGTGTGTTCAAGTTCTTTCCAGGCACGCGTGAAGCTCAGGCGTATGCCCCCTTAAGTCCTTCCCCCCAGGCGTGCGTCAGGCTCAGACGTGTGTCGCCTGGAGTTCTTCCTCCCAAGTGTGTGTGCTTCTACCCTGCGCCTACAAGTTCTTCCAAATAATGAATGTGACACCTAGGACAGTGATTCCTAGGCACGTGTATGTCCTCGGCGTGGGCCACGTGCCAAGAGCCTAGTTATACCGAAGAACGAGTTTCAAGTGCTTTCAACATTCTCTCCAACAGCATATCTACTATATGGCAATCAGCCATGGTTTTCTCACCAGTGAAGTGTGCGCCTGGCTGTAACCAACCCCTATTTAGGGGTGCCACATAGCAAGCTGAAGTTTGCGTCTATAATTTCCTAGGCACATGAGCTTCACCCACATCAAATATGAGGAGCCCTCCTCCATTAAAAAATGTAGATTCCTCCCGATTCCCGAGTACCTCAAGAAGTCCTGAGCATCCCAGGGAGAGTCCTTGTTGTTCTTCTCAGCCAGTGAAGTTGAGCCCAACAATTCCCTCTCTCAGTCAGATCATCAACGGAGTAAAGAAACAACCCTCCACTGTCACAACCCGGATCAAAAATAAAGTGCGATCAAGGGATTACCGTCAAGGAGTTCCTCTTTGCATACTTGTTCGCAACCTTCACAGCAACCTACTCTTAAGCTCGAAAGCGATGTCGAACAGTTGTGCATACACTTTTTGACTCATTAGTATCGTGTATACACTTCTTGACTCAAACTTACAAGGTGTACATGGATTGTCGTAAGGACACCGACATATCTATATGAAAGGTCACTAGCATTGACTAGCTATCTTAGACATAGCTTGGTGCAGACGATGTCCTTGTGGCATGGGTAGCAAGCCCCATCGAAGGTCTCGAATCACCAGTTGCCTACCTAGCTCAGCTATATCATGTTACCTTCTAGGTCGGATTGGTCCTATGGCCCCAAGTTGTTGTCCGAAGAAACATTGTCCTTGTGCACAAGTTGTACATAACCACGCACCTACAAGAAAAATCTAGACTCAGCGTAAATGCATGGCCTAGTTGACAATACAACTCAAACCTTTGTAAACCATTCTCCTTAACCGTACTTTTCATACTTCGTTGCAGATTTCCAAACGAGGGACTGTCTCAGTGACAAAAGGTCGCATGAACATTCCATATTACCTTTTGAAATCCAGGAATGGCTACTACATAGCCTTTCTATCTAACTTGAACAAAACGTGTTCTATAAAGTGCCACAACCATGTTATTATCCATATGACAACCATGAGATCGTGGGAACGTATTACTATATCAAGCCGTGAAATCGTAGGAACGTGCCCACTATGGCATCAAGTCGATAGCCTATGGCATAACTTTGCTTAGCTCAATATGTGAGGTCAAGGGACCGAGAGCCAGCTTTGAAAACCATCGTGGAGTGATATCTAGGCAACTAGTTAACAACTCCATGTTTTATACACATTTGACTTGTTCCCTTAGCTATGTAGCTTCATCTATTTTATTACCAAGCCTATTCATGGCATATGAAAACTTTCATTTATTAGTGTGAAGGACAAGTTGAGGCAAGTTCATTAAACCACCCACCTAAACAAGGAGTTCCCTCGATCGAACGGGACTTCGAGCAAGCTGTTGCATAGCCAAGTCTAAACTCCGTTGCATTTCAATTCATCCTATTGACCTGAGTGGGTTGGGGCACTACATAATACACCGCACAGAAAAATTTTTATCCTAAAACTTCCAGAGTATACCGCACCAACTAAATCTTCTTCAACTCAAACTCACCTGGAATACATAAAAATCTCTTAAACACACATCCCATTTGTTTCATCGATCAGAGTCGCACTCTACGATTAGTCAATTTCATTGAACAACTAAGTCATTCTAAACAATCCAACCATTTCGTAAAATAATCATCAAGTCATGTCTCTATCCATAATACGGTTCACACTGATATATCTCAAAACACGGGGTAACTATACTCGCCGCACACACGGGCAACTTAACTACAGGGCAATCCCATCCGAGTGAAATCTTCAAACATTCCATAACCAAAACATAACCAAATCAAGTATTCATTATCTCATATTTGAAACCTAGTGTTACCCCTTAACCATATTCCGATAATCCTCAACACTTAAAGTTAGAATCCCGAAAAAATCCTTCAAACCTGACTGCATCAATGCCTCACTCAAAATAACACATAATGATACTCGATTCTTGGTAACAAATTTTACTATCTTTTGAAGTTATCGTTCTTATCGTCTACATTCTATCTTTCGAAAATTTCCAAACCCTTTGAAACAATCAATCCAAATCTGACTCACTTATCATGCACAACTGGAATGGACTCTTCTAAATACAATCTCAATCATGATAGTATCATTTGAATCTATTCAAGTAATCCTCAAAATACTTTTGATTCAATCGAACCCAAATTTATCTTTGATCATCAACATCAACGTTCCAAGTAACCCGCCTATGCAAATTCAGTATGTTCACTCGAACCAAAATCAATCAAAATTCATGTTTATTCTAATTCAATGATCGTACCTTCATCAATATTTTCTCTGAGCACAAAATTTCAAAATAAATCTTATAACATCCTAATCCTTCCTTTAATCTTACTTGAATTCAACATATGTCACTTTGGATATATTTAAGGTATCTCTGAAACATATGCATTTTTGCCAGGCATCATGATAGATAATCCAAACAAAACTAACAAGTGCAACTCCCATCCTCAAGAACCCACTTGACTTCTTCAAAACACAAGTTCATCTTTAATCGTCAACTTTCTTCCATGTAAGAAAATCTAACTCCACATATTTGAATCATCCTATCAACCCAACACCAATATATAATCCTTCCATCCTCAAAATCTTAGGAACTCTCATCCAGTTCTAAGCCTCACTCTTCTGACTAGCTATCCCAACTCTACTAAGATCAATCGTCCCTATGCTATCTCTCGAGACAAGGACGTCTGCCTTACCGCTAGTCTAACTCACCAAGGCTAAAGTCAAAGTCACTTCCCATAATCCTAAGGTCAAATCATAATCGATAGTACGGGGTCTTCTTGTCACGATCCACACCCAGAATGAGGGCATGAGTATTATGTACGTCCAGCCTACACCACAACATTGGCGGTAGAACACTGTCTAGGTCAGCACTACTAACTAACATATCTCATGAATATATACATATCACAACCTATCAATGATATTACATCTCCAAAGGAGGATGATATAATAATAATATTCATACTCAATCATAATAAAATGTAAGAAAGATAATGGCACGATAATCATATAAAGATATGTAATGAGAATACAATAAAAGTCTATAAACATAAACATAAACCAAATACACATCTAGATTCTAAGAGTCAAACTATCTTAACATAAACATAAGTATCAGAAATAATAACATCCCAGTGTCTCAGAAGCTGGAGACAAATCCAGTACGAATAGGTAACTAGATAAGTCGCTACTAATGGTGTCTCTTCTATGGGAACAGATCCTCATGTGGCTCCTGGACGTTTCCGTTATCTACTCCTGGTCCATAATATATAGGACAAAAGTCTTCGAGATTCTCTGAAAAAATGTTATCCAGTCAGAATTGGAGCGAAGCACATTCTAATAGCAATTCCAATACATAAAAAAGACTACAAAACAATAAATAACATGAGATACATGATGAAAAGGAACATAGAACCATGGTACAAAACATGTAGTGAAATCGATAAGTAAGACAGTAAAGAGAGCCATGTAAACGAAAATGAGTTCAGCAAATGTGAAGTGAGACCAGAAAGACTACTCCTATCTATAGTATGTTTTGAAATACCTTTTTCGACATGTAAACGGCTAGGGAGTAATGTACGACATCTTGCACGTGCTCCACATATGAGTGCTATCTTTCCTGATTAGATAAGAGGGGATGATCCCAGCAAGAATGATTCCAGATTTTGGGTATGTTTATGTGTCTATTGAGATATTTTCCCGCCTGGCAAGTACTAAATGGATTCCAGATCTAGACACGTAAAAAGATACAAGACCAGCCAAAGATACAAGTGATGCCAGCAAGAGAGTCCTGATATAAGTGATACCAGCAAGTAAGGTGATGCACGTAAATAAGTGATGATCTACTGGTCCAGCACGAGACAACATATCCAAGACGAATCCACGAAATACTATTATGTGTGACCATCGTGTCAAGCATCAAGTAAAACAGTACTATAACATGAATCATAAATATTATCAGCATAAAAACTATCAGAAAGTATACTTGTCTGAAATCTAGGGTGAAGTATCAAACTGTATCTATAACAGTGCCTCAGAGACCTACATATGGAATCTCAATGTCAATTGGAGTTTTGGAGTGATAATCATTGATATCTAAGTTGAAATATAATTTCCAGCTTAAAACTAGGTCCTGGTGGTCGTACTAGTTCAATATATTGTTTCTAGGGTCAAACTAGTCGTTACTTGACTATACCTAGGTTTCTCGGTCTGTACCTAGATTTCTAGGGCCATACCTTGAAGGTATCAACTATACTAGCTAGTATGCTAATATATATATATATATATATATATATATATATATATATATATAAAATATATATATATATATATATATATATATATATATATATATATATATATATATATATATATATATAGCATTACCTTAGTTTAGTTATACTAGCATTACCTATACGACTTGGTATCTTAATACCAACCTTAGCTAGATACTCTAATCCTTAACCTTAACCTATATTGATACCTTGGCATAACCCTTATTTAATTACCTCAATATACCTTATGCCACATAGACATCTACATACTAATACCCATATACCCTGGAACCATAATTTACCTTAACCATGATATTATATCACATGGTATCAATACCCCATGCCCATGCCATTACCCCTTGGTTCTATTATAGGTATCAGTATATACATATTTACCCATACCCATTCTTATTTTATAGACACGTATATCAGTCCTTACACTAGGCACTCCACACACACATGGCACATTTGATTACAATACACTCTACACACTCCTATGTCCTAATCCAAAGATACCCCTAGCAGTTAACTGCACCTATGCTACAGATCTGAGCCCATTTTTTTATTGCTAATCGATAACTGTTATTGAGTTTCCCTCAACCTCTGCTACACCCTGAGCTATTACAGCTCCCCCTATCTTTGATACACCACCTGTTACAACTGATGTTATTGCTCTTCCTGCTAAAGTCTGCTATCCCTAGCCTATTGATACCTATCACAGTAGTTGCGGCTTGACTGCTTGCTATCCGAAGCTTATTTGCCCAAGCTCCCCACTCTGCTGCTGTTGTTGTTTCCTTCTCCTTATTTTGATACCATCCCAGCCAATATTATTTCAACTGATACTCGAGCACATGTTTCCGATTTAGTTATAGCCTATAGTTCATGTCGAATGATACACTAACTCGCCCACTTCTATTCCTATTACAACTGATGCTATTATACTATTGGTTAGCCCCTCACTCTCAGGTACCTCAAATCCTTCACTGTACTATGATCAGTCTCATGTCCTTGCTACTGTTTCCCTTACAGATTTCCCTACATTTTAATGTCTGTAGGACACCTACAAATTTTTGAATCCTCTCCTAAATTGCTGACACACATCACTCAGTTACTAGGAAACACACATAGGCTAGATGCTCGAACTGATGCTACTCTTTTTATGCATATTGCACACACTAGCATCAGCATAACCCCTCACTCACAAACTCACAGTTTTTCTAAACATTGTCTGTTATCTTGACTCTTTTTCACACAGGTCTTCACTCTTAGCATAACACACACTCTAATACAAACCCATCTCACATACAACTCACAGGTTTTCCTATTCGATACCTATGCAGACACACACACAAGGTCTGTGACAGATTCCTCTCCCACCTGCTACCTATACGCTAAAATCTGCACAGACTCCTCTCTCTCACATACAAACCCAACTGCTTAGGATTGACACAGGTCCTCACCCTCCTATTACCTGTTGGTACTATTTCTTGAACACACACATGTAGTAATCTACCCACACATACTGCCTATCTACACATGATTTTCTAGCAAAACTAATAACATTAAAACACACACACCCACATGATATGTATATGTACACTCATATGACTATATATATATATATATATATATATATATATATATATATATATATATATATATACTACACCTATCTACCCATAACCCATATGTTTGCAAAATCAAAAGTATAAAACTTTATTGATACAAACTTTGTAAAGATTACAAGAATTCTGGAAAAGTACAACTGTAGGAATCCAATCTAGAAGATGATTGCTTTATCCCTTGGACGATGTGAACTTTGAAGATGGTAGCCTCTGAAGTTGACTTGAAGGAAAAAAGCCTCGGAAGAATGCAGCAGCACTTGGGCAAGAGCTCCTTAACTCTTTGATAATTCTGAACTTTAATGTCTGATCTGTGATCCCCTTGAATGGAGACTTGAAACTCTATTTATAGAGTTCTGGAAATAACTAACTTTTAGTTATTCTAGACTGCGCATGATGGATTACGCATGAATTAGATTGCACAACAGTAGACTGCGCAGGCAGTTGTCTAATCATGGGCCAACTGTCTTAGACACATGGCATCATTTGATTGAAATACGCATGATCGTGCATAGACGGTTGCTACGTAATGAGCAATTGATGGCATGAATGCCACGTATATGTTGTCAGTTGTGTTGATAGAACGTGCAACCTGAATTGCGCTGGCTTTGGATTGCGCAGGAATGAACTGTGCAAGCATGGATTGTGCCAATATGGATTGTGTATCCGATAGGCTGACCGATTGCGCTGCCAGCTGTCCTCGAGCGCCGTGCTGCACGATTAAACAAACAGTCGCCTTGTTCTCCATGCTGTCAGCTGTCAGAAGATTTGATTGTGTCAGGTAATGATGATGATTTGCCATGTCAGCCTGCGCGCTTGAGAGTGTGCGTAGTCTAGTGTACGCAATCTGTATGCTGCGCAATCTGATGTCTGCGTAGTTCATTTGAAAGACACATTTCTTGAGCTTCATGACTTTGTTGATGTGTACAACTTGGTTTTTAGGACCTACAAGACCTCCTTCAAAGTTTTCGAAAGTTGAACTTATTCAAAATTTTGAAATACTTTGAATTTTGAAATTTTAATCAAATTGCGCATGTACTGAGCTGTCTGCGCAATCGGATAGATAAGTCCAACTTTTTAGGCGCAGTCTAAGGCAGCCGTTATTCTTTGAAAAACTATAAATAGTTCTCTTTGATATTCATTTCATTCTTTACTTTGCTTTTGTGATCTGAGAGAGAAGTCTCGAGCTATTCCTTCCTTTCTTCTCCATCGAATCTCCATGGCTCCCAAGCGATCCTCCGCCGCTGCCAAGGGCAAGGCACCCGCCGAGTCTTCGGCTAGGGTCGCACGATGTCCTTCTCGCCACGAGACTGTGCATCCCGTATTACAAGGTAGATGACCCAATCAACAACTCTTTTTAGGGTTTTTGATCTCACTGTTCTTCAGGATCCATCTCTTTTTAGAGATGTGATCATACTGCGCCATCCTTTTTAGGGTTTTGGTTGCATGAAACCATTTATTCTTCATTTTTATGAAGAATAATTTCTTGCGCAATCGGTTGAACTGCGCTGGCAAAAGTCAGCGCAACTTGCTATTTTACGCGAAACTGTCAGCGCAATCTGATGACTGTTTGCTGTGCAGTCTGATTGTTGCGCAGTCTGATGATTGCACAATCTGATATTGCACAATCTGATGGTTGCGCAGTCTAATGGTTGCATCCTTGATTTTTCTTTGTGCTGAATTTTTTTGTTTTCTCTGTTTGATGCAGTTAATACCAGAGAAGATCCAGGGTATGAGAACTTTGTAGGGACTCTTTCAGAATCGGAATACAAAGAGGACCTGTCCCATGTGCACTATCCACAGTATGATCTACCATCTTCCTGCCAAGCTATCTTGGTAGCCCAAGATAATGAAACTCTGTTATGTCTGATAAATGGGCAACCTTTAGAATCGGTAGATGCTATCATTCACAAGAAACCCCTATTTCTGTTTGGCGAGGCTTTTGAGAAGAGCTCTCAGCCAAGGCCACGGATGGAAGAACGGATTATCCATCAGAAAGACAGGACAATCTCAATACCAGATGTCTCCCGTTGCCTCCCCTTATCTCGATATGCTCATGCAAGCTATCCGAGGAAAATGGAATGGAATCTCACACCTTTTCAGGATTCCCGTCCAGGAAAGATTTATGTGAAGAAGGGATCCGATAAGAAAGACATGTTCTATAGTTCTTCAGAACGATATAGTGTCTTGCTCAGATGTTTAAAGCCCGGTTGTATTCCGCCGAAAAATTCTTCTTTGTTAATGCCCGTGAGAGTTCCAATATTTGCAAATAAGTTCACGAAGGTTGAAGGACGGTATCCAGATCAAGACCTCAGATTAACTGGACTGGTGAACCCAGACTTTAAGAGATGGAATTGTATAGAAAACTGGATTTTGACTAAGTTTGAAGACAAACTTCAACAGATTAACTTGTATCAAGCAGTGCATGCCACTGTTTACGATTTTGCTCCCAATTCGCATCTATTCCTGGCTCTAGCAGAGAGATACAATTACAGGACAGGGACTTTTTATGACTCCCTGCGAAGAGATTGGGTTTGCCCTTCACGAGATGCAGTGCATCTCTTACTTGCCGATGGGGGATGCCCCGTATGAGGAATTTGTCCCAACTAATGATGAATTGGACAAACTTCGAAAAGCGAACGCAGACATGGTAGCAGTCTTCGAAGAACTGCTATGTCATTATAAAATATGTTCTCTGTTTTATGAAAGCGGTACATCCAATACCTGATATTCATCCAAATGGTTGCCTTATCTGTTCCTCAACCATATTAAAGAAAAGAAGACGAAGGAACATGATAACTGCTATCCCGACTTCTTTAAACCACTGAGCAGCACTGAAGTGGTGAAGTTGATGGAGGTAAGTGGGGATTTGGATGAAAAGATCAAGGACGATCATCAATGTCCTCCTCTAAAGAAAGGAGACACTCTCGAGAGTTATATGAGAGTGGAATATCGATTCATGTCAAAAGAAGCCCAATTAGCAGGATTTCTGACGTACTGGCTTCGTCGGTTCGTAGTCCCCGGATCAAGTACCGTAGACCGCTTCCATCGCGGTGTTCTTTTTGCCGCCGTTCGATTAGTCTTCGGCTACAAGATGGATCTTTTATCGGCCATGACTTGTAGATTGAACGCCGGTCTCCGCCTGTACGTCAATTTGATGCTGAAAGCTAAGGGCGAGAAAGAGTTTCCTCGACTAGAATTGCCGTATACTTATCTGTTCGGGTGGTTGCTTCTACACCATCCTACTTTTATGGACCCCAACATGGGACCAGTCGGTGGCAGCTTTTTACGAAGATACTCCCAAGGTAAGTGGAAATACACTTCTTTGAGAGATTGTAGATATGCTTTGAACCTTAGTAAAGGGTGGAACTTCTATTGCACTTATCCTCCTGCCGGATATGAACAAATGCCGACCAACATGGTTGACTCAATGATGCAACCTTTGAGCCGTACAGCTTTTAATTGGTTGAAGACAATTCGTCCATCCTACTTGGTGTATCGATTTGAAGAAAAATGCTTATTGGAGCCATATCTTCCCAGCCGGTTTGCTCGGCAGTTTGGATATGACCAATTCCACGTAGGTAATGCCATCACATGCCTACAAGGAAAAGATTTCGTGATAGATGGAGCCCAAGCTTGGGCTTATTACAACGCTCGAGATACGAAAGCAACGTTCTCGATGCCGGTGAATAGTAGTCATGGCCCTCGTATGCTGTTCACCTATTCGGTATTTTATACATCAACGAACACTTTTGTAGAGAACTTCAATCTTGCGGATAGCTTCTCGTCTGCAACGAGATTGAGGAAGGAAGGAGTCATCATGTCACTTCTAGGTAATGATGAGGTGCACGAGCCAGTGGATGCACCCTTAGAAGTTTCGAGGGACGCAATGTTCCCTGAAGAGGTTAACACGCCACTACGTGTTTCTTTGAAGGTTGCTAAATCTCCAGCCAAGAAGAGAAGGAGAGAGGAGTCTTCCATCCCAGTTGCGAAGAAGAAACTGATCTTGGATCATTCTTCAGAAAAGATTACTACCAGATCTCAATCAAGGCAGCTGGCCGAGATAATTCAGCAGGAAGAAGCTGCCACACCGACTTCTGTTCAAAAATAAGTCGAGACAATAGACGAAGAGAGTCCTGAGAGACCTCTGCATAAAAGGAAAATGTTGGTCCGCAGAAGACAAGTTTCGTCTTCGATTGTGATAGACGCTGCAACGGGACTCACCATGCCCTCTTCCACTCTTATTTCTGAATCTGGGAATAAAACTCCCAGTCCAGAGCAGAGAGAGGAAATTAAGCAGAGGGAAGAGCTAGACCAGAGAAATGAGGCTGAAGAGCCCAGAGATAATATTGTAGAGGAAGAGCATAATGCCGTACGATCTTTTTTGCCAACAACAGCAAAAATTCATCTTCCTGCCACACCGAGAGCAACCCTTGCTGAAGAAGATCGTTTGATGATCGACGCTTTATATGACTGTGACTTCGGTTATCAGGAAGAAGCTGATCATGCCACTGATGTTGCTAATGAAGAGGTTCCCGAGGACAGCGAGAACGAGGAGAGCACCTCATCAGAAACTGCTGATGAGACACAAAATCTGGAAGAAAATGTTGAGATCCAGACATCCCCTCGAGATACTCTGATTTCTGAAAAGGAGACTGAGGTGCCGAGATCTCCTGAGAAGATTGCTGATGAAGAAGTGAATGTGGAGAAAACTCCAGTTGCTGCTCTCGAAGGTATTGTAATGAAATTAGCGATCTTCTTTTAATAAGTAATTTGATAGCTAACATCGTTACTTTTATTCATACAGAGCTCGGATCTTCTTCTGCTCCTCCAACATGTATGGATATAATACTGGCAACGACAATTGCCAGTAGCAGCCGCCATTGTCTTGTGGCTCTGAAGCAGGAAGTAGCCAGGTCGTAGCGTCTGAAGCTACTTCTGCTCAGCTAAAATCTGTTCCTGCAGATGATAGGATTATTGTTGGATCCACCCATGGTAAGACTGTTTCACTTTTGATTCTCTTTATTAATAGCCAATGACAGGTAAAGTGACAGTATTTTATTTTGTAGAGGAACAACCGGGACGAGCAACCAGCTCCACTTTGGTTCCCTTATTCAAAGAGCCTGCTGTTCAGATACGAGAAGTTGAGCGTCCTGTTGCTTCGTCATCAACAAGAGTAGCTGCGACTCCTGTGCTCTGGCGACTAATCAACTTGTCATCCAGTCATTCACCAGATGCTTCTTCGAGTCCTTGGAACCTCTGATCAATAGAATGATGGATAAAGAAGATGCTAATTTTTTCATGGTTAGAGGTCCAACCTCTTTCTTGGTGAAGGCCATCCGGGAGTAAGGTGATGAGGCTCAGGCCACTTTCCTTGACCATATATTGAATAAGCTGGAAATCTCTATAAAGAACTATAAAAATCTCAACAAAGGGGAAGTGGAACCTTTAGTACAGGCAGAGTTTGAACAAATGGCTCAGGCAGCTGCAATTGAAAGAGTGAATCTCCAAAACCTTTTGGATGCTTATACTACTAAATCTGCTGAATATAATTCTAAGTTGGAATAGGTGATCTCAACTGCTGAGAGAAGAGAGAGAAAGATTGTCGAGCTAAGAGCGGAGATTGCTCGTCTCGAAGAGGAACTGGAAAATAAAGTTACAGAGCATCAGACTGCAGTCCAACAAATTGATGCTCTAACTCAGGAAAGAAACGAGTATGTAGCAGCTCATGATGCAGAAATCACTCTTTGAATGGTGACCATGCCCGTTTTTAACGAAAAATTTGGGATGGAAGAGGCCAGGAGGAAAGTGATGGCATCTCGTGAAGAACGGCTGTAGATTCTGAAGCAGCAAATTGCTAATCTGATAATGCCTCCGTCTCAATAAAAAGAACTTCTTGTATCTTCTTATCTTTCTTTATGCTATGTATGTCTTAAATTTTGATCAATAAAAGATATTTTGTTGTGGCTCTATCATTTCTTGCATATCTTATTCAGATATAAATAATAGCGATAGAAAATATATTCAGAGGTGCAGGACATGATATATTTCTTGATGATTTTGTAGAAAATAATTATATTCATTATATCTGCTCAGAGGTAATATGGACATGGCAGAATATAATTTATCGAATATGATTATTTTAATAGATAACATAATCAAGGATGATAAGTTACTGATGTGGATAAAAATGAACGAAAATGAATCGTCATAATAAACAGATAAACCGTCGGATGGTGATGAACGGATGAAGCGTCGTAATGAACGGATAAACCGTCGGATGATGATGAATGGATGAACCGTCAAGTGATAATGAATGAACGAGTGAACCGTCGGATGAATGTGAATGGATGAACCATCGGGTGATAATAAATGAACGGGCGAACCGTCAGAGGGATGTGAATGAACGGGCGAACCGTCTGATGAATGTGAACGGATGAACCGTCTGATATTAATGAACGGATGAACCGTCAGGTGATGAAGAACGAACGGACGAATCGTTAGATGAATGTGGCGTTTCATTATTTTGTGAATCTCTGTCTATAAATAGAACAGAAATCTGGAAGGAATGATTATTTCCATTTTTTAACAAAAAGATGTCGTTCGGAGATGCATCCAAGAAAGTCGAAGTCACCCCAAAGGTTGAAGCGGGCATTGAAGAACATCCGGCTGAACTGGTCCAGCCAAAGCAGGCAGAGGCAGGCGAAGGTTCGTCTGCACCCAAACCACCGTAAGATATCCTGGACTTCCTGCTTGAACCAGGAAAGACTGAAGAGGAAGAGGCCATGAGGATGGCTTCCTGCAAGTTCTCGTGGGTTCCAGCAAAGATGTTCTCAGCTCTTTTGCTGATTATGTCTTTGATAAGGACGGCAGTGGTCCCCGTCCCAATGTCGATAAGGATGACAGTGATCTTCCTTGATATCATGTAACATCATTTATGATAAAAATAAAAATCAAACTTTATTTATGAATTATCTGATCATATTTACATAAATTTCTGTTATATTTATATATAGTATTTCTTGAGGAATTTGCCATTGATGGACATCATTGCAACTCGACCATCTAATTCTGCAAGTTGATATGCTCCATTTGAAAAGATTTTGCTGACAACATAAGGTCCTTCCTACTTTGCATCAAATTTGCCTTTACTCATGTGAGTCATAGTCATAGGACGTCTGACCGTTAGAACAAGTTCTCCTTGCTGAAAGGCTCTGACTTTAACTTTGCGGTTGAATGTCTTCGAGATGCGGGCTTGATATAGCTCAATATGTTGCTGAGCCATTAACCGCTTCTCGTCGAGTGCCTCCAATTCTTGAAGTCAAAGAAGGTCATTGTTCTCTGTAGTGAGCTCATTGGCAATGGCAATCCTTAAAGAAGGAATTTGAAGTTCTAGAGGGAGAACTGCTTCACAACCGTACACCAGAGAGAAATGTGTAAGGCCTGTAGGATTGCGGACCGTAGTTCGATAGGCCCAAAGACATTCACCAAGCTTTTTACTCCAATTTTGTTTGTTAGTGGATACAAACTTCTTGAGGAGCTTAATGATGCTTTTGTTGAAAGCTTCAGCTAATCTATTAGCAGCAGGATTGTAGGCTGTCGAAGCGACGTTGTCAATCCTATGATCATCGCAGAATCTTGTAAACTTCTGGCTGATGAATTGTGGTCCGTTGTCATGGATGATTCGTCGAGGTACACCAAATCGATAAATGACATGGTGTTTGACAAAATTAATGACACTGCTGGTCTTGACTTCAACCAAAGGTATAGCTTCAGCCCATTTAGAGAAATAATCGGTTATTGCTAATATGAACCGATGTCCTCTAGAAGAAGGAGGATTGATAGGACCGATGATGTCTATGCCCCAAGCTTCAAAAGGCCAGGAAGCAGCCGTTGGATGCAAAAATTCTGAAGGTTGATGAATGAAATCTGCATAGATTTGACAAGCTCGACATTTCCTTGCATAATCAATGGCGTATGATACCACAGAGGGCCGGTAGTAACCCATTCGTCGGATGCGATCCTATAATTTAGGACCAGGTTGATGTGCTCCGCAAACACTGTCGTGAGCTTCACGTAGTACTTGTTTTGCTTCATCACCAGCTAGACAGCGTAGAAGAAGATCGTCATAAGTCCGTCGATATAGAGTCTTAGTGGTTTGGTTGTAATAGAATCGTAGAGACCTTCGACGAATACTCGTGGCCTCCTTTGGATCTTCAGAAAGTATGTCATGAACAACAAAGTCGATGAAGGGAATTCTCCAATCTTCATTGATAACATTGACTTCAGTAAGATTACTGAACTCAATATTACGATTGTTTTCAATGCAAAACAACTCACGATTGGAAATAACCACTACTTGCTGTCTTTTGATAGAGATGGCTAAGACTGCTGCAAGATTGGCCAAAGCACCTGCTTCAGTATTGCAAGCTCGCCGAACATAGTCTATAAAGAAGGCTTTGAATGACGTAGCCATGTTGATTGCTGCTTCATGATAAGGCATTAGATCTTGATGGCGAACTTCATAAGTTCCTCTAACCTGATTAACAACTAGCTTAGAGTCGTCATAGACTTCAAGATACTCGACGTCAAGTTGTTTGGCTAATTGAAGGCCAATGAGTAGAGCATTGTACTCTGCCACGTTGTTAGAGCATGGTTCATCTAGAGAGTAGGCTCTTTGGATAGTTGATCCGTCTGGAGAAACGAGAACAACACTGACTCCTGCTACAATGGCACCATTGGGTCCAATTCTGGATGCTCCGCCAAAGAATAGACGCCAAGTAAGAAATTCTTCAAAGATCAAGTTGACTTCCAATGTCTCGTCTGGAATTTCATCGTAGAGTTTGGACGTCTCTGAAATAGGATAAGCTGCTAGGAAATCTACCAGTGCTTGACCTTTGACAGACTTTTATGGAACATACACCATGTCATATTGGGCTAGCAGAATGGCCCATGTAGCCAGCCGAGAGTTGAGTGTGCTAGGTTTCTTCATCAGTACCCGAAGAGGATTGACTCGGGATATGACATGAATGGTTTGACCAATGATATAATGTCGAGTCTTTTGAACAACAAATATGAGAGCTAGGCATTCTTTTTCGACTGGACTATAACGGTGTTCAGCACCAATCATAGTACGACTGAGGTAGTAGATAGCCTGTTCATGGCCTTCTTTATTCTTTTGGGCAAGTAAAGCACCCAATGAATGGTCCATGGCATGAACATACATTAAGAATAGTATGTCGGAGATTGGTGGCACCAAGACTGGTGGATTCATGAGATATCGCTTGATGTCGTCAAATGCTTGTTGACATTCTTCGATCCAAACGAAAGATACACCCTTCTTGATGAGTTGAGTGAATGGTCTACAGCGTCCAGACAGATTCGAAATAAATCTACTGATGTACGTAAGTCGACCTTGGAATCCTCGTAGCTCTTTTAGGTTGCATGGAGGATGCATCTCTTGAATGGCTTTGATCTTCTCGGGATCCACGTGTATACCCTTAGAGGTAATGACGAAGCCGAGAAATTTGCCACTAGAGACACCTAAGTATGACTTGGTGGGATTCATTTTGAGTTGATGTTGGCACATGAGGTTGAAGATAGTTCTCAAATCTTGGATGTGATCTTCCTTTAGACGACTTTTGACAGCAATATCATCGACATAGCATTCGACAGTCTTGCACAGATGATCTCGAAAGATGGTACTCATAGCTTATTGTTAAGTTGCACCAGCGTTCTTGAGACCAAATGGCATCACAGTATAACAATAGACTCCACGAGGAGTGCGGAAAGAAGTATACTTTTCATCTTCAGGATTCATCCGAATTTGATTGTATCCGGAGAATCTGTCCATGAAAGATATTCTTTCGAACCCACGTGTATTGTCAATCATGACGTCCGTTATAGGGAGAGGAAATTCATCTTTTGGACATGCTTTATTGAGATCCCGGAAGTCGATGCAAATTCGAACTTTGCCAATTTTCTTTAGAACTGGGACAACATTGGCTACCCAATCAGGATGCTGCTCTTCTCTGATAAAGCCGCAAGCTATGAGCTTCTTAACTTCATCGTCGATTGTGTCCATCATTTCTGGCTTCAAATGCCGTTGTTGTTGTTTGACCGGTTTTGCATTCGGCAAGATGTTCAGTTTATGAGTAGCGACTTTGGGATCTAGTCCTGGCATGTCTTCATAGCTCCAGACAAAGACATCAATATATTCTTTAATCAAAAGAATTAACTCTTGTTTATCTTCTTCTGGAAGATTCTTGCTAATGAATATTGGACGAGGTGATCCGCTTTCTTCTACATCAATTTGAACCAATTGATCTTCGGTAGGAGGTTCTCTTTGTTCGAATCGGAGTTCCCATTGGATATCCATTCATTGAGCCCAAGGATCTGTTTCAGGGTTTTCTTCAAGATCCTCGTCATAGCCTTCTAGAAGTTCAGCAGAGACCATGTTAGAAGACACAGTCAGCCGATGAATTTGACCAATACTGGTGTCAGAATCCCACGATCTGAAATCAGAAGAGTTAGAGCGATCTTCACTATCGGATTCAGAAACTGCTGGGGATAACATTGGAGGAGAAGCATATCCAATACCTCTTTTGGTCCTGCTGTAGTACATCTCTGAATTTCCTTTCGACACAGTCGTACGGATAAGAGTTCTTCATCCTTTATCGTAGTTGAGGCCGCTCTTGAAGTCGTAACCCATCTTTCGGATGATATCTTTTGATTGTTGACTGTAACGACGGAGTTGAAGATGTCCCATATCGTTAACTTTGTTATCATCCGTATAGCTGAATTGTTGTTCCGGTCCTTTACTAAAAAGTATTGGACATTCGCCTTTCTTACGAGCGAGAACAATACGATATGAATCCTTCGGGTGTTCACATGAAACTTCTGTTTGAAGAGATTGTACAACTCCCATTGTAAATGACTGATAGCTATCTAACATATCCAAATAGCATTTAGTATGATAAATGACATCAGTATACTGGAAAGTAGATACTTTTTCATTGATTTATACATTGGTATTTACAGCAGGACCTTTAGCCTTAGCAGGCTTGGTCAGATTGATTACAAGAGGGGGAGAAGAAGAACGTGGAGAAGGATTAGCTTTGTTACGACGGAGGTCAATAACAAGCGGCTCAGAGGAGGTGAGCTCCCTTTTTTCCTTGTTATGAGGTAGATCTATAACAAGTGGCTCAGAAGAAGCGAGCTGCTTTTTGTCCTTGTTACGACGTAAGTCAATAACAAGCGGCTCAGAAGAGGTGAGCTCCCTTTGATCATGATCATCTTCCGTTGGTTTCTTCTGAACTGGCAAGTGAATAACCCGTGGCTTAGAAGATTGAGGACGAGAAACACGCCCTTTGACAGGTATGATAAGGGTGTCTTTGGGCACTGCTTCTTGCTCTTCTTCAGTATCCAGAGACAAGACAACCTTCATAAATTCGTCCTTGTACATGCGTGCATCATTGCAGTATGCCTCAACACCCTTGAAATGATAGAGATCAGCGACTTCCTTCTGAACTTCTCCATTGTCATCAACATATTTGAAACATTGATGAAGGGTTGATGGAACAATGTTGTGTTCATGTAGGAATGGTCTCCCTAGTAAAGCATTATAAGAACAACCATGATTGTCGATGGTATAGAAGGTCACCTTTGTGCGAAGATTGCCTATTTGGAGTTTTAGACGAATCTTGCCCAGAGGTTCGCTCCTCCCTTGATTGAATCCAAGGATGGTGGTGATTATACTGGAGAGACTATGTACAGGGATCTTCAACGCATCCAACATTGTCTTCGGCATGATGCTAAGGGCAGACCCTGGGTCTATCAGAATACGATCGACTTTCATTGAATCGACATATCCTGTATAGTAGAGAGGACGGTCATGTCTGTTATCTTCCATCAACAAGTCATCTTGAGTGAAAGTTATATTTGGAATTAATTCCAACACGCTATGACAATGGAGGCAAGAGACAGGCTCTGCTGTAGGCTTCTTCAGAAGGGCTAGACAAGTTTCAGCTTGCATGAGGGCCTAGCTCAGAGTTTTCCGAGTCTCTTTGGAGAGGTGCAAGAGCTCGAAAATGGATAGCCGGGCCGGTGTATTGGCCAATTGAGCTAAGATGTCAAAGTTGTACGGCTTTTCAAGTCCGGAAGGAGATGACTTCTTCAATGGTTTGTCGAAGCGTACTTATTGTTTGCCTTTATCAGCGACCGTCGGTTTGGGAGGAATAGGTATCACAACCGGTGAGGATGCAGTAGGAATATCCTCAGTAGAAGTAGGCTGTACTGGAGCAGGTTCAGAGGAAGAAGTAGGATTCTCTTGGGCTTCAGGATAATCCTTTAGATAAGCTTTCCCTGACCTAGTGTCCAACATAATTTCTTCATCAACTATGGGGTCAAAAGACACCATATTACAAATCTTTGTCTTGCCCTTGGAGCGGTCTTTCTTCTTAGAGAAAGAGGGAAGTTCAAACTCTGAAGCAAGATCCGGATGAATCCACATAATCTCGCCATTGTCAAGAGACAAAGGGACGAGACCTTCACTTTGTGGAGGAGGAAGATTCTCAATCTCAAGAGTAGCTTTGGGGATAGGAATGATGCCATGTTGCACCATCTGGGGCGGGAAGTCACCGAACTGAACTGATACCATGTTTGCAGTAACAGTCTTCTCATCTTGTTACAGAGTGACGATGCCAGCATTGACCTGCTCCTGAATTTTGCCTTTGAGCACATAACATGCTCGAGTGGGATGTCCGATGAACCTGTGATAAACACAGTACTTGGGATGATCAGTCTTACCGACTTCATCGGGCTTCTTAGGATCTGGAGGTTGGATTTTATTGCTTTTGATTAAACAATCAAAGATGCTAGTAGTGTCATTCTCGTCAAAGGAATACTCTACTTTAGGACGAGGTTCCCTTGGAGGAGGTGCTAAAGGGGTAGAAGTGGACGTAGGAGGAGCTACGTTAACTGCCAAAGATTCTTTATTCTTATTCAAATTGATGTTCAAAGTTTCTTTTGGTTTGCGGTTGTTCTGGCGATTGCCACCGCCTGATGTTTGATGTTCATCCCGGTCGGGGTTAGACATTTGTACCCCTAACTGCTTGAATTTGTCGGCGCTAACTTTAGCTGCTTTAGCGTTGACAATAAAGGATGGCCAGTCTTGGAATTGAGTAGACCCCGTCCATATGCTGATGATAGGCAATAGATTTGCCTTACAGGTGTCTATGGTGACAGCAGCCGGAGTTCCCGGTGGCATTTTCAAAGCTTTTCGGCGGAACCTTTCGATGAAACTTTCAGCAGTTTCATTATGCCTTTGTTTAATTTTATTGAGGGCTGACATAGTCATGTCATTGATCCCCTCATAAAATCGTTCCAAGAAAATTTGCTTTAAACCAGAGAATGATGTAATACAACCATCGGACAAGCTTCTATACCAATCGTATGCTACGCCAGCTAAACAGCCGACGAATACTTTGGTAAGAAGAGCGTCATTTGGTTTAAGTTGAACAGTCATAACCTCAAAGTTGTTGATGAACTGACTCGGAGATGTGCTGCCATCAAAAAGTGAGATAGTTGGAATCTTGTACTTTGGAGGAAACGAGACTTCCTTCCATTCAACTGGGTAAGGTTGCTTGATCTCCAATCTTTGCAAGTTATCCTTCTCCTTGAAAGCTTCGAACTGAGTTCGCAAGAGCTTTACGGATTCATTGGCATCTTCAGCTGATGTAGAAGGAGCAGGCTGAACCACGGTGTTAGGAGGAGGAACAACATGATAAGCACTACCCCCAGCACCTAACTGACTGGGTGTAGGTTGGACTTGTACAGGAGGTATTTGAGTAGGTGCTACCCCCAGCCCAGCATTAACAAGCACCGACGATGCTATGATTTCAGGATTTGTAGGCGGTACGATTGGTGGTACTATGTGCTAAGCCACAATGATGGAATACATACTTGCGACCATTTCTGCCATTGTCTTCAACTTATCTTCTAGTGCAGCTATTCTTTGTTCTTGACTAGCTGAACTGGAAGCATCAGGATCTTCATTGACAACGTAAGCTGTCACTTCTCTGGGTACAGTGGAAGACACTGTCTGTTCTGAGCTTTCGCTGTATGTATCATAGTCGGAGAAAGAATCATCTCCTGAATGAGAAGGAAGAAGACGTTCAGAAGGATCTTGAAGATTCCTTTGACTGATTGTGTTTCGGCTTCGGGATCTGGTATGTTGGAATACTCCTTCAGAAGATTCCTGGAGTAAATCCAAATACCGTTGGCTTGGCCTGCGAGGCTTCCCGTGTTTAGAGCACTTCCTACCCCCAGTGTCTCTGGAAGTCATGTTGACAGAAGCGTACAGAACTTCATCTCCATCTTCCGACATAGATTCAGAGTTAGAAAAGTTCAAACGATCGAAGACAGATCGTCTAGTTGTTTGACAACAACACTTGATAACAACCTTATGATTACAATGATGATGATCACTTGGTTGAATTGGAAGTGTTGAAGTATTGTCCCGCCTTTGTTTGAGGTGTTCTCGGAGATCGGGAACAACAACGGGACGAGGAAAAGTTCGAGGGATATGTTCTTTAATAACATTCAGAACATGGTTCCGGTTCTTTAAATGTTTTGTCCCTTGAGTGTACAGGGAAGTGCTCATTTCTTTAGCATAGGTATCCGGATTCTTGATCCTGGAAGTCTGCTTCTGATGATGTTTGATCTTCGGCATTGGATGTTTACGTTTCACCGAAGTTGGCCTGTTGAGATAAGTTCTTAGATCAGCAAACTCACCCCCAGGGGTTTCTGTTTGAGACACTAGCAATTTTCCTTGTCTTGAACGGGAAATCTTAAGAGTTGGAAGATCTTGGAACTCTGCTATCGGAGTAGGCAGAATACCTCTCTGATCAGCATACTTCCCTTTGGCAAGGAAAGAAGGAGAATCCTTGTGAGAAAGGGTCTTTGTACTGACTGATGCCGGAGCACATTCAGATTGATCCTCAACGGTAAAAACCGAAGAAGATTGAGAAAAGACCAAAGGGCCTTTTCCTTTGTTTTGGAAAGAAGGGTTAGCTAAAGAGCGTTTTCCTCTGTTGCCTTCCAAGTTATAGGACAAGGAAGTTTGAGAAAAGACCAAAGGGCCTTTTTCTTTGTTGTAGGGAGGAGGAATAGCCAAAAGACCACCCCCAGTAGATTGCACAGGAGCAGCAGGGTGCTGGAGAGGACTAGAGCTTTTCTCCTTGTTGTGAGAAGAAGATAGATTAGCCAAAGGGCTGCCTCTCTTAGTTTGTGCATACATGGCTTGTGCATGGGTGGATGGCGCACTGGCAGGTTGTACAGGAGAGTCCTTAACAGAGACCTTTCTGGTTCTAGCCACAGATACTGTGGTTTGCACATCAGGAGTTCTGGCCACATAGTGTTTAGGATGCACTCTAGTTGCTGGAGTATCAGTTTGTGCAAGAAGATTGGCAGCCAACTGTGCCAGAGGCAGAGGAGTCTTATACTTTGACAAGGTAGCATAAGAAGTCTTCTGTGCATTGACAGCAGCAGCTTGCGCATGAGTAGTTGAGACAGATTGTGCAACAGTCTTAGTGACAGCAACTGTAGACTGTGCAGCAGATTGTGCAGCAGGCTTCATGGCAGACTGCGCAGCAGTCTTGCTGGAAAAGTTAATGAACTGCGCCGCAGTCTTAGAGACCCACACTGGGCGCACTTTGTTCGTGGCAGAAGTGTTTGCAGTGCGAGGAGTGGTCTTAGAGTTAATCATAGCTTCATAGGCTGTCTGGTTGACCTTCACAACCAGAGTCTTCTGCGTCTTCCCGATAGACGCTACGTCACATTGAGTTGTCACTTCCTCGTCGGAGGAGAAAGTCGTCCCCAGCAGAGTCGCCATTTTGTTTGCAAAAACAAAAGTATGAAACTTTATTGATACAAACTTTGTAAAGATTACAAGAATTCTGGAAAAGTACAACTGTAGGAATCCAATCTAGAAGACGATTGCTTTATCCCTTGGACGATGTGAACTTTGAAGATGGTAGCCTCTGAAGTTGACTTGAAGGCAAAAAGCCTCGGAAGAATGCAGCAGCACATGGGCAAGAACTCCTGACTCTCTGATAATTCTGAACTTTAATGTCTGATCTGTGATCCCCTTGAATGGAGACTTGAAACTCTATTTATAGAGTTCTGGAAATAACTAACTTTTAGTTATTCTAGACTGCGCATGATGGATTACGCATGAATTGGATTGCGCAACAGTAGACTGCGCAGGCAGTTGTCTGATCATGGGCCAACTGTCTTGGACACATGGCATCATTTGATTGAAATGCGTATGATCGTGCATAGACGGTTGCCACGTAATGAGCAATTGATGGCATGAATGCCACGTATATGTTGTCAGTTGTGTTGATAGAACGCGCAACCTGAATTGCGCTGGCTTTGGATTGCGCAGGAATGAACTGCGCAAGCATGGATTGTGCCAATATAGATTACGCATCCGATAGGCTGACCGATTGCGCTGCCAGCTGTCCTCGAGCGCCGTGCTGCACGATTAAACAAACAGTCGCCTCGTTCTCCGTGCTGTCAGCTGTCAGAAGATTTGATTGTGTCAGGTAATGATGATGATTTACCACGTCAGCCTGCGGGCTTGAGAGTGTGCGCAGTCTAGTGTGCGCAATCTGATGTCTACGCAGTTCATTTGAAGATGCATTTCTTGAGCTTTATGACTTTGTTGACGTGTGCAACTTGGTTTTTTAGGACCTACACCATAAGCTAAAGCGGCACCCGCATCCCCTAGGACTCGAACACCGCCCGCCCCCCAAGCACGGCGGTATTACCAGCACACCACAGCTCGATGTACATATATATATATATATATATATATATATATATATATATATATATATATGTAGGATATGTACGGATGGAAACCCTAGGGAGATCTTCTCTCCACCTCTAGTCTGGCGCGGCCTCTACCGCGGGCGTCCCTTTAGGGACTGCCAATCCACTTGGATGGTAGTCTCCTTCCCCGTGCTTTCTCTTCTTTGCTCTTAGGGTTTTATGGCGGTCAGATCCTTCGCGGATGTTGTGGGCGGTCCGGCTCCTTCGGCCCGACCGGTTATTGCCCCTAGATCCGTCTCCTTGTTCAAGGGGGCTCCTGCGATTTCTTTTTCTGAGGAAGAAGAAGCTGCTCTAGCTGCCCCCTTTCGTTACGCACCCGTAGGAAAAAAGTTTCATGCTCGTCCCCCGATTGACGTTATTCGTAAAGCGTTCGCAGGGTTCGCTTTTGATGGTGACATTAATGCATGATTAATTGATCCTAAATATATATTGATTCGTCCTTCATGCGAATCCGACTATCTAAGACTTCGTTCTAAAGAAGTATGGTATATTACAAAATCTCCTATGAGGATCTTTAAATGGGATCCTGATTTCTCCACGTCTCACGAATCTCCAATGCTTCCTGTATGGATCTCTCTTCCCAACCTTCCTCATCACCTCTATGCCAAAAAAGCTTTATTTGCTATTGCAGGCAAGGTAGGCAATCCTCTTAAAATAGACAAAGCTACAGCGGAACTCTCATGTCCTAGTATGGAACATGTTTTCATCGAGATTGATGACTCAAACCCTTGCTCCAGATGATCAGAATTAATATGCCTAGAAATAGAAGCTTTTTGGCCGAACGTCGAATATGAATCCACTCTTTGTATTGTGTGCACTGTCGTCATCATGGACACAACACAGATTCTTGCAAAGTTCACCAGAAAGTCAAAGGAAAAGAAACTCTACAACACCTAGGGGTGAGCATTCGGTTTATTCGGTTTAAACCGAACCGAATTAGCCAAAACCAAATAAACCGAAATTCTAAAAATGCAAAACCGAAACCGAACCGAATTAGCTAAAACCGAAACCGAACCGAACCAAATAATAAATTCGGTTTATTCGGTTTATTCGGTTTGTTCGGTTCGAATTAATGGGTCGGACCCAATGTTGGAATCGTGGTTCAATTATACTAAAAATTATAATTTTGATACACATATTTGTTGAATTTTGAAATTATGCACAAAGTTGGACTAGTTATTAAATTATCAATGTTAGAATTGAAAACACATACATAGAATTATTATTTTCAAAATATACATTTTCTTAAATTGAGAATATTTACATATTTGTATAATTCTTATTCGGTTTTCGGTTTGGACCGAAACCGAAACCTAAAACCGAAATCGAAACCGAATAAAAAATTATTGTATTTTGAAAACCGAAATCGAACCGAATATTTTTGAAACCGAACCGAATCTCTTATTCGGTTCGGTTCGATTTTCGGTCCAAAATCGAATAATGCTCTCCCCTAACAACACCAACCTATAAAAGAGACGGAGCGTCCCCATGACATCTGCATACTCCCCAGAGGAATAGTTGAACACACCATTGAGATTGTACAAACGTCCCATCAACTTGACGTTGCACCTACTACGAGCGAGGCTCATAATGCTGCTGGTCTCGATACCATAGTCCTTCAAGAAGAAGACTAGAAAATCCATTGGGATAATACCCAATCTCTGAATGACCGCATTAATACCCACTCCGAGAACGTTGTTGGGACAGAGGAACCCACTAAAAATGACCCCATTAATTAACCCCCAAGTACTACAGAGAACTTGTAAGTCAGTACACAACAATAAGTTGAAGCACCAGTTCAGCCAGGTGAAGAGCAGCAAGAAGCAGCTCCACATGGACATGAAGAAGGAGAAATCATCGAATGCCGCCTTAACTGGGCGGACATTACGGAAGAGGAAGCCTTAGCAGCTGCTGTCATGTAGACTTTGACCGACGACCCAGGGCTTTCACGACCTGTCCAACAGTGATACAAAAAGAAAAAAGCGCCAATGCCAACTGATCGGCTCTTACGGTCTGCGGCGGCACTCACATCAACCGGTACTCCCTCCCAATCTAATGTTTATTTTCCTATGTTGGAATGTTAGGGGAGTTGCAAATAAGATGACTCTTAAAAGAATCAAGAATCTCTGTCGCATTAACAAAGTGCAATTACTAGCTATAATTGAACCTAAGGTTTCTAAAGCTCAGATTACTGCCTACCAACTAAAGCTAGGTTTCCAGAACGCTATTGCCAACTCTAAGGGCAACATCTGTATCCTGACTAGAATGGGTTTTCATATGAAGCATATCGACTCTTTTGATCAGGCTTTAACAGTTGGTATCTCGAATGAATTATTGCCAAACGAAATAATGTTAATAGTGATGGAACTGGGGATTCGCAGGACCCGTCCTTTGGTGTGCGTATTGATCGATAAAAAGTTAAACATATCTAATACGTGTTCTAACCCTTCATATGCGGAAACTAGGGTTCACGAATTATACCTGCGGCGGAAAGGAGACAAGTAATTCCTGGCAATCTCGAGCGGACGACCCCAAGATCTTCTGCACGTATTCCTTCCTCGAGTTGGACGTCGTGTGGGCGACGATCTCCCAACTTTTTCTTCTCCTTGGCAGCACTCTCTTTCTCTCCTTACGTGAATCACGAATTTAGAGAAAATTTTAGATTTTCGATCAGTAATCTGGCGGTCAGAGAATAGAGGATATATATAGACTACGGCAGGGACCATGAGGAGAAATTAGGGTTAGGCCTCCTAACGGATCTGAATATCCCGTGTTCAGCCCGAACACACAATCCAGGCCCATTAACAATAGCTCGGTCCACTAATGAGCTATTGTTGCACTACCTCCCTAATCCCAAATTATGTTTGTGGGCTCCTTTTATTATATGCTCGTTTGGCTCCCCATGTTAAGATATCGTATGTCCGTCGATCAAATTAAGTTACTGACAACTATATTGATTCGACATCTTTTATCCTTAAGTAGTACCGCTCAACTTTATTTGTCATGTCGGATATAATCCACCTGCAGGGTTTACATGACAATCCTTATGAGCTCCTTAAGAGGACATCATCAACCCGATGTATCGGGACATGGATTTCATTTATAATCAACAGCCCATCATACATACAATGTTATTACCCAAATCATAGAGGTTGTTGATCCATAATGAATCTTACTCTTTTATGAGTCAAAGTAATGCACATTACATATACATGTCCGTTATTATATCCGGATTAAGAGTACAAGCATCCATAATAACAGAGGTGTTTGTTCTCTTATGTAGTCAGTACAAAGAGAACAACCTCAAGTGGTCCTCTTCAATACACACAAAGTGTACTAGTGTAAACCTATAGTCAAGATAGACTAATACCAGATTATACTACAACCTTTCCAATAGATTGTCCAAGTCCATTAGGTTGTGAACTATTTATATACTCCATAGGAAACTGATAATATGATCTTCTGTGTGACACCACACACCATATTATCTACAATATAGAATATCAGACATTTGCATTAACACTTGCAACAAATACAATATGCAAACATTTGTCCATATAATTTTCATTCAAAATTTAAGAAAATAAGGTTACTACAAAAGTGATGCTTTTAGTATATAACCCTAACAATCTCCCACTTATACTCAAAGCATTGCTTTTCAGTATACTGTTACAAATATCTCCCACTTATACTCAAAGCATTGCTTTTCAGTATACTGTTACAAATCTCCCACTTATACTTAAAGCCATGCTGCTACACATCTAACTCCTATTCCCTCAACATGACTGTCAAAAGCCTTAGCTGGTAAACTCTTTGTAAAGAGATCAGCTAGGTTGCCGGCTGATGCTATCTTGATCATAGCAACTTTTCCTTTCTTTACGAAATCTCGTATCAGGTGGTACTTACGCTCAATGTGTTTGCCTGTCTTATGGGCTCGTGGTTCCTTCGAGTTTGCCACTACACCACTATTATCACAATAAAGTGTAATAGACTTAGGAAAACTAGGTACCACATCCAAGTCCAACAGAAAGTTTTCGAGCCAAACCGCTTCTTTGGCTGCCTCAGAGGCTGCCACATACTCGGCTTCCATGGTGGAATCAACAATACATTTTTGCTTGATACTCCTCCACACAATGGCCCCACCTCCCAAAGTAAACACATAACCTGAGGTAAATTTCCTGGAATCCCTATCTGACTGAAAATTTGAGTCTGTATACCCCAAGGGAACTAAACTATCTGCCTGGTAAACTAGCATATACTCTATCATCCTTTTCAGGTACTTCAAAATATGCTTTACGGTAGTCCAGTGCTCTTGTCCTGGGTTAGACTGATATCTGCTGACCATTCCTACGGCAAAGCAGATGTCTGGTCTCGTACATAGCATTGCATACATTAAGCTTCCTACTGCTGAAGCATAAGGAACTGCCTTCATGTTCTCTATCTCTTTAGGTGTCCTCGGACACTGCTCCTTTGATAGAGCAATTCCATGTCTAAAAGGTAAGAAACCTCTTAGAATTTTGCATACTAAAACGAGTTAGTGCAGTATCGATATAGCAAGCTTGGGATAAGCCCAACATCCTTTTCTTGCGATCTCGTAGAACTTTGATCCCAAGGATGTGACATACTTCTCCCAAGTCCTTCATATCAAACTGTTTGGATAACCATACCCTTACATCAGATAATACCTTCATATTGTTTCCAATGAGCAAGATGTCATCCACATAAAGTACTAGGAACACCACCACGTTTCTGTCACACTTTCTATATACACATGATTCATCCTGACATTGATCAAATCCATAGGATTTTATCACCTGATCAAAACAGATGTTCCAAGATCTGGAAGCTTGCTTAAGTCCATAAATGGACTTTTTGAGCTTACAAACAAGATGCTCCTGGCCCTTTTCAATGAACCCTTCTGGTTGCTTCATATAGATGTCTTCCTCAAGACTTCCATTAAGGAAAGCTGTCTTGACATCCATTTGCCAAATCTCATAATCGAGATGAGCTGCAATAGATAAAAGAATCCGAATAGACTTAAGCATGGCTACAGGAGAAAAGGTTTCCTCATAATCGATACCCTCTCTTTGAGTAAAACCTTTTGCTACAAGCCGAGCTTTAAAGGTTTCAACCTTATCGTCTGATCCTCTTTTTCTCTTATAGACCCACTTGCATCAAATGGCTTTTACACCAACGGGTGGTTCTACAAGCTCCCAGACCTGATTAGAATCCATAGATTCTATTTCAGATATCATTGCTTTTTGCCAAGACTCTGCATCTTTATCTTGGAGTGCTTCATTGTAGTTACAGGGATCATAATCTTGTTCCTCAGGGACGAAGTCTGATGACTCTCCCAAGAACATATATCTATCAGGTTGTATCACAACCCTCCCACTACGACGAGGCACTATCGGTTGTGGTGTAACATTTGTGACACGTTGTGCAGTTATTTGTGGTTCATCCTCTTGTAATGTTGGTACTGAAGTACTTGGTGTCTCACGTCTCAGTTTTTCTAGAACAACTCTACTTGTGGGTTTATGGTTCATCACATAGTCTTCCTCTAAGAATCGGGCATTGGTGCTAACAATGACCTTCTGATCCTTAGGACTATAAAATAAACCTCCTTTCGTTCCTCGTGGATAGCCTACAAACAAGCGTACTTCTGTACGAGATTCTAACTTATCTGCTTTCCCATTCAGTACATGTGCTGGACTACCCTAAATGCGAACATGTTTCAGACTAGGCTTACGCCCAATCCACAGCTCTGTGGGAGCAAGAGGTACTGACTTAGAAGGAACCAAGTTTAAAATATAAGCTGCAGTCTCTAAGGCATATCCCCAAAATGAATCTGGCAAATTCGAATAACTCATCATTGATCTAACCATCTCCATAAGAGTTCTATTCCTTCTTTCGGCTACACCATTCTGTTGGGGCGTTCCAGGTGCAGTCAATTGGGATACAATCCCAGCCTCTGATAAATAATCCCTAAACTCTCCAAAGAGGTACTCGCCACCACGATCTGATCGTAATGACTTGATACATTTTCCATGACGTTTCTCCGTTTCAGCCTTGTACTCTTTGAATTTCTCAAAGCACTCAGACTTACGGCGCATCAAATAAATGTATCCATACCTTGAATAATCGTCAATAAATGTAACAAAATATTTAAAGCCACCTCTAGCTTGGATAGTCATGGGTCCACACAAATCAGAATGAACCAATTCCAACACATCTTTGGCCCTATACCCCTTTGCCGTAAAAGGCCTTTTGGTCATTTTACCTTCCAAGCAGGATTCACAGACTGGTAGTGCCTCTACTTCCAATGAACTCAAAGGTCCATCTTCAACCAGTCTTTGAATCCTTCTTAGGTTAATATGCCCCAATCGTAAGTGCCAAAGATATGTTTGGTTCATACAAGAAGGTTCTTTTCTCTTATTTAAGTTAGATGACATATTATTCATTTCCATAAGTTGTATTGTGGGCGAAATAGGATTAATGACGTACAAATTATCAACCAATGCACCAGAACAGATAAAATATTTATTCTTTCTAATAATAATATTGTCATTAAAATAAACTGAATATCCATCCTTAACTAACATAGAAACAGAAACTAAATTCCTTCTAAGTGAAGGTGCATAAAGACAATCTCTCAATGTCAAAGACTTATTTCTACCAAAAGATAAAGTAATATCTCCTAATGCAACGACCGATACTTTTGTAGCATCACCCATGAACAAGCATATCTCTCCATCACTGAGCCGTCTGGTTTCCTGGAACCCCTGCAATGTATTGCAGACATGATTAGTGGCTCCTGTATCTACACACCAGGTGCCGGTAGATAACACCGCTATACATGTTTCAACTACTAGTAAATGAGATATACCTTCTTTGTTCCCTTGTTTGAGAAGTAGACAATCAGTCTTCCAATGTCCTGACCCTTTGCACTTGAAACATTTGCCTTTCGGCTTTTTTACCGCGCCTTGAGGTCCCATGCCCTTCTTTGCTAAGTTTGCCTGTTTCTGAATGTTATTCTTCTTCTTACCGCCTTTTGGCTTAGAAGTAGAAGCCTTTTCAGAAACAAAAACATGACCACTCTGCCTAAAGAGAGATTCAGCATCCTGTAGCTCTTTTGCAAGTTCTGCCAAACTATACAACCTTTTGTTCATGTTGTAGTTAAGGCAGAAATTGTCAAAACTTTTAGGCAGAGTTTCGAGAATGATATCGACCTGGGTTTCCCCATCGATTTCAGTACCAAGGATCTCCATCTCATTCAGATGACCCATCATCTTGAGAACATGATCCCTTACTGGTGTCCCCTCAGCCATTTTTGTATTCATCAAACATTTCATAGCAAACTGCCTAGCTGCTCTACTCTGATATCCGAAGAGTTCCTTGAGGTTATACATCATGTCATAAGCTGTGGTCATAGCCTGATGCTGATGTTGCAGTACATTTGACATAGATGCCAAAATATAACACCACGCCATCTTATCTGCCTTTTTCCACTTCTTATAAGCCTCTTTGACCTCTTCATCAGAGTTAGCATCAGGCTTAGGTGGGCATTCCTCAATAAGTACATATTTGTACTCCTCAGCAGTCAGAATAATGTCCAAATTACGTTTCCAGTCAATATAATTAGGTCCAGTAAGTTTATTTTTTTTAAGAATCACCATAAGTGGACTGAAAGAACCCATTTTTTGAAATCCTGAGAATCACATAAATAAAATTATGTAGGGCAAAAAAAACTTTTTGAATTAACTAAATATTGATTCCCTCAAAACAATAATAAGAAATTCACCAACACCTTGAACACCATGAATTTAGCATGCCACGATAGTGTGGACGTATACAAATTCAACTTTGTTCAAGTAGATTTTTCTTATTAATTTTACTATCATGTCAATATAACTTTATGATAAATAAAATTAATATGCTGGTCTTGCTCTGGTCATACAAATAATAGCAGTGACTCCGATGGGAGGATACCATTATTTGTATCTAAGTGTATACCATTACTTAATACTAAGTCCATTACCTTGTAATGAGTTCCTTCAGATGGAGAAGTCCATTACTGGTGATCCATAATTATACTCATCCGATATGGAGGAAAGCACTAAAGCCAACACGCAAGTATAATTACATCACCTACAAACCAGTAATGGAGACCATAGGATTTATAATAACTAAAAATCCTCTCCCACTTAGTTATTTAACAATAAGGGTTTTTCTACTAGTTGATATTATGTCCATGTTATCCATTATTAATGTAGGCTTGGTTTTTCAAAAAAACAACCACACAATAAAAAACATGCATAATTAGAAAAAGCAAAATGACAAAAATAAGAGAAAATATCCAACTATTATGGTCATCTTTGCTGCTCCGTCCTCAACTATCCGAATCCAAAATCTGGCGCTGCGCAGATCTATACGGGGTTCGACCTGTCCGGTCAGGTCGCGGGTCGATTCCTTCATCGAAAATTATCTGTCGGCCTCTGGATTGCTCAAAACCAGCATCTCGTCCGACGTCAAAAACAGCCACCACCGCCATCACGATTGATCAAAAATAATTAAAATTACATTAATCCTATGCCTCCCGAAGGAGTTCACACATAATCTAGATTGAAAAATTAAATTAATAAGCACGATCAACCCTCGTGATTTTAATTACATCTACAGCAACAACAACATCCACGACATGTCCGTCGTTTAAACAACACAATCAAAAAACATGCATTGGACCATAATAGTTGGATCTAAGATGCCTGCAAAGCCGAGTTAGAACAGATCTACATCTACCGACTATTACATAGTGCAAGTTTTATTGGACAACATGGACGTATCAATCAATACGTAGATCCAAAGTGGCTCTGATACCAATTGATGGAACTGGGGATTCCCAGGACCCTTTCTTTGGTGTGCGTATTGATCGATAGAAAGTTAAACAGATCTAATACGTGTTCTAACCCTTCATAGGCGGAAACTAGGGTTCATGAATTATACCTGCGGTGGAAAGGAGACAAGTAATTCCTGGCAATCTCGAGCGGACGATCCCAAGATCTTCTGCACGTATTCCTTCCTCGAGTTGGACGTCGTGTGGGCGACGATCTTCCAACTTTTTCTTCTCCTTGGCAGCACTCTCTTTCTCTCCTTACGTGAATCACGAATTTAGAGAAAATTTTAGATTTCTGATCAGTAATCTGGCGGCCAGAGAATAGAGGATATATATAGACTACGGCAGGGACCATGAGGAGAAATTAGGGTTAGGCCTCCTAACGGATCTGAATATCCCGTGTTCAGCCCGAACACACAATCCAGGCCCATTAACAATAGCTCGGTCCACTAATGATCTATTGTTGCACTACCTCCCTAATCCCAAATTATGTTTGTGGGCTCCTTTTTTTATATGCTCGTTTGGCTCTCCATGTTAAGATATCGTATGTCCGTCGATCAAATTAAGTTACTGACAACTATATTGATTCGACATCTTTTATCCTTAAGTAGTACCGCTCAACTTTATTTGTCATGTCGGATATAATCCACCTGCAGGGTTTACATGACAATCCTTATGAGCTCCTTAAGAGGACATCATCAACCCGATGTATCGGGACATGGATTCCATTTATAATCAACAGCCCATCATACATACAATGTTATTACCCAATTCATAGAGGTTGTTGATCCATAATGAATCTCACTCTTTTATGAGTCAAAGTAATGTACATTGCATATACATGTCCGTTATTATATCCGGATTAAGAGTACAAGCATCCATAATAACAGAGGTGTTTGTTCTCTTATGTAGTCAGTACAAAGAGAACAACCTCAAGTGGTCCTGTTCAATACACACAAAGTGTACTAGTATAAACCTATAGTCAAGATAGACTAATACCAGATTACACTACAACCTTTCCAATAGATTGTCCAAGTCCATCTAGGTTATGAACTATTTATATACTCCATAGAAAACTGATAATATGATCTTCTGTGTGACACCACACACCATATTATCTACAATATAGAATATCAGACATTTGTATTAACACTTGCAATAAATACAATATGCAAACATTTGCCCATATGATTCTCATTCAAAATTTAAGGAAATAAGGTTAACACAAAAGTGATGCTTTTAGTATATAACCCTAACAATCTCCCACTTATACTCAAAGCATTGCTTTTCAGTATACTGTTACAAATATCTCCCACTTATACTCAAAGCATTGCTTTTCAGTATACTGTTACAAATGGCAGTTCATGGGCATAACACTAAAGAAGGCCGTAGAGAATTATGGGCGCGACTGCAGCATATTTAGTCTCAACGTCACCTTCCATGGGTGGTGGGAGGGAGACTTTAATGCGGTAACGCAAACCAAAGAGAAAATAGGCGGGCTTCCACCCAACTCACAGGCCATACATGATTTTCTAAACTTGTAAATAACGGTGGGGCTGACGGAACTGCCTTTTGTTGGTAGTACTTTCACCTGGTTCAAATCTAAAGTAGGAGACAGACAAGGATCTAGGCTTGATCGAGTTCTATTGGACAAGGATTGGTTGAATCTCTTTCCTTTCTCTAATATGGAACACTTGAATCGCAACGAATCTGATCATGCGCTACTATTAATCAAATTCAGAGCAAATTATCAAGTAGGCAAGAAGATGTTCAGATTCTTAGACTTTTGGACGACCCATGATGAGTTCATGACAATTATAGAGAGAGCTTGGTTCTCAGAAAATCACCCTAATGCCCTAGTTCATCTCAGTTTGCGGTTAACTGCATGCAGGAAAGCACTATCGACATGGAGTCACAGCACGTTTCGTGAAATTTTCCAACAAGTAAAGCTTGCAGTGATGACGTCCTTGCATCAGAGATAGCATATGAGAATGATAGTTCTATAGTAAACCGTGCTCATCTGATGAAGGTAACTGCAGTTCTAAAATAGAAAACAAGTTGTGAAGATGAGTTTTGGAAGCAAAAAGCTAGGCTTTAGTGGGATTTAGAAGGGGATAGAAATACTTCCTTCTTTCATGAATGTGTCAATAGTAAGCAAAGAAAACTACGAATTCATCATATCCAAAGCCAGGATGGGAGATTACTGACGGAACTATCTGTACAAACTGAAGCCATAATTACTTCGAAGCACAATTTCAAAGCTCGATCCTTCCTGTAGATGATGAGCTACTGCACAATATCCCCAAATTGATAGATGATGCAGACAATGCAAATCTTACTGAGCAACCATCAAACGCAGAATTACTCAAGATTGTGAAAAGTCTTGATAATAGAAGTGCAAGCGGGCCAGATGGGTTTACTGCTCATTTCTTAATTTGTATCTTGCTAGCATATCATCTCTGATGATCTTCCGGAGGCCGTATCCTTATCTATTGATGGATATTCGTTGCCTAAATCTATCACTAGTACTTCTATTGTACTCATTCCCAAAATTAAAAATCTAGAATCAATGTCTGATTTCTGACCTATTAGCTTGTGCTCTACAGTTAATAAGGTCATCTCCAAGATGCTGTCTAACCGCCTGGCCTCTATTCTTCCTCGTCTTATTTTGCCTGAGCAAAGCGGATTTGTACGGGGAAGGAAAATAGTAGATAACATAATTTTTGCTCAAGAAATGATGAGTATGATGAAGTACAAATATAGGGGAGGTAATAAGCTATCAAGCTAGACATGACAAAGACGTACGATTGTCTTGACTAGGGTTTTCTAATGAAAGTGATGAGAATATTTGGTTTCAGTAAGATATGGATCAACATTATATCTTGTCTCATTAATAATGTTTGGTACTCGACAATCATCATGGGGCATCATTAGGTTTCTTCATGGGCTATCGTGGAGTATGGCAAGGAGATCAATTATCCCTGGCACTATTTATCATTGCAGCAGAAGCACTGTCTCGTGGTATCAAATAGCTTCTAGAACGGCCTTTGTTCACTCATTTTTACTTGCCTAGTGGCTGCCCTGCAGTCACTCATTTGGCATACGCCGATGATGTACTAATATTCTTATCATGTGATGTCTGGCGGTTCGTGCATTACATTCACTGCTTAGTCGATATGAGGCAGCATTAGGACAGCAAATAAATGTCAGCAAAGCTTCTATATATATGCATCCTAAATTTTCGTTAGAGAGATTGACAGAGCTGCAAGCTACAACTTATTTCACAGTTGCCAATCCACCACTCACTTATCTAAGCTGCCCACTTGTGGCTGGGAGACACAACGTAGAAATATATGAATACCTACTCATGAAGATCAGGAATATAGTTGAAGGATGGCAACAACGATTATTATCTTATGGGGGTAAGTTGATTCTACTCAAATCAGTTTTATCTTCTATCCCTATGTATACACTAGCAGCTTGTAGTCCACCCAAAGCAGTATTGAAAAAACTAGAAGCTATGTTTACTAAGTTCTTTTGGGGTACAAGAGATGGTGTGTACAAGAACATGTGGATTGGTTGGCGCAACATGGCTCGCCCATATGATGAGGCTTGATTAGGGCTTCGAAGCTTAGAAGATACTATAAATGCTTTCATGCTCAAGTTATGGTGGAAACTTAAAACACAAGATGGTCTTTGGGCTAGCTATATCAAGGCTAACACTACCAAAATACAGTAAATTAGCGACGGACGATTAGCGACGGATATTTTCAGTCGGCGTTAGCGACGGCTTCGTGGCCACTCGCCGACGGATTACCGACCACACGCCTTTATATTTTTTATTTTAATTTTATGGGGGAAGATCGCACATCCGTCGCTAGGGTGTCAGAGATATAGCGACGGATCTATAGTCATCGCTACATAGTCGATTATTTGGCAGGAATTATGTCGAGAATTGGCGGGACATTTTTTTGACTACTTAGCGACAGATATTCTGTCGGCAAGTATCAAATATAGCGACTACCGGGCGACGGGCTATAAGCCGTCGCTAGTCCGTCGCTAAATATATGTTCCAGACTTTAAATGAAACGGCGGAGAGAACTTTTCGCCTTCTTACCAAATTCACTCTCTCTCCTCTTTCTCTCTCTCTCCCGCGGCTTCGGTGATCGGCGTCGGCGTCCTCTCCTCTCCTCTCTCTCTCTCTCTCTCGATCTCTTTCTCTCTCTCTATCGCGGTGTCGACGTAGGGGCAGCGGGGGCGGCGGGCTTGGGGACATTCGGGGGCTGGGCGGCTGGCTTGGGGTGGTGGCGTCGGGGGCTGGGCGGCGGCTTGGGGCGGGCGCGTCGGGGGCTGGGCGGCTGGCTTGGGGCGGGGGCGTCGGGGGCTGGGCGGTGGGCTTGGGGCGGGGGCGTCGGGGGCTGGGCGGCGTGTCACCCCCAAATTTCCTTAATAAGGCTAATATAGTCATTTATAATATTTTACTATTTTATTTATATTATTTAAATATTATTTACAGTGTCTTTATATTATTTAAATTGGTATTTTATCGATAGAGTTTTTATTTATAACTTTAATATATTTAATATATATATACTAAAATATTTATTTTTGTTTATAAATAAATTCTGATTTTATTATATATATGTTTAGGTAATATTTTATTTATGGATATATATATATAAATATATATATATATCTATATATATATATCTATATATATTAATGGGGTTATTTTATATAAATAAATATACATATATGTGTATAATATACGTATGAATATTATGTATGTATGTATGTATGTATGTATGTATGTATGTATGTATGTATGTATGTATGTATATATATATATAATATATATATACATATGTAATAGGTTAATGAAAGAAAGAATAAAAAGGAAAAAAAAAGAGTAATAACAAACAAAAGCAAACCCTCACACAAAAAAGCGCGAGCAGCAGCAGCATAAATCCGAGCGGCCCCCCCTGGATACCTTTTATTAACCCGAGCGAGAGCGGTAGGGATATATATATATATATATATATATATATATATATATATATATATATATATATATATATATATATATATATATATATATGATATATATGTATTATATTATATATATATGTATTGAGAGAGAAGGAGAGAGAGATTTTAAGAAAAATTAAACCCTAGTCATCACCCCCAACCCAACGTGCACCCTGACGTCGCCGGCGACCAGTCCGTGGCCGTCCATCGCTGGGAAACGTGCAACGAGCATCCCACCCGCGAGCGGAAACTGTCGACGAAGGGCCAACTTCGGAAGTAGATTTCTCCTTCCTCGATCCGTCGTTTTACGAACCACTTGGGCAGGTATGATCCCAACATATACCCCTTTAATTTCCCTTAAATAGTTCGTGCCGATTCGCACCATGTGCGACGAAAAACGAGTTCCAAAAATCGAGAAAAAACTCGATTTTCTGGGTTTAGAAACTGTTCCGAAATTCCAACTTTGTGGCCAATTTACGGCCATCGTGTTGTGACTTTTCAAAATCGGTCTAAAGAGACTTGGAGACAACCTATAGGGCTTTAAAACCTTTTTTGTAGAACTGAATTTCATGCATTGTACAGAAATTTATTGATTTGTGAAGTTGGAGAAAAAATTGATTTTCAAAAGTGGATTTTTAGTAAAATTGTCCCGATACGTCGTCCGTTCCGTCAATCCGAGCGACATGGTCACGAACCGAAAGCATCGAAAGGTGCGTATCGACTTCGTGGTCGTGTGGGCTTTGACGAAATTCAAATTGGTCGCGTGTGTGCGACGAATATGATGCGTATCCGTCAAAAATTCACCGTATCGGCCTTTTGCATATTTGTCAATTACTTTGTGCACACTAATCAAATCGCGACGAAACTTGCGCCATTGGACTCGAAATATTTTTCTGGTCCTGTATGCCAAGTTTGGTCCGATTCTGAGACCGTTGATTGGGACGCCATTTTGTCGGGCCCACAATCCCACTCAACGGGTGATTTTGTGTGCAGCCCACCGGAATCCAAAATTGGACATATCTTTGGGTTCATCTCGTCAAACCGGACCTGTAGACATATAGTTTGATGACTTTAGAGACCGTAGATTTTGGCACATTTTTTGGTGCAAAGTGGGTCCAACTGCGGACACCATTTTGATCCGAAATTATTGTTTTGCCCTTGTGTCCAGAATTGGACTTATGGGTAGGCATTTCTAGCTAATTTGACCATTCTGAGAATGTTGGTAATGTCTGTTTCAGCATTAGGAGACAGTTGTGCGAGTTGACCGTTCATGGCTCTTTAAGTGGGTTGTAGTTTCGATTTTCTCAGCTCAGGACGACAGGCGAGTACATTCTCTGATAGTTTTCATTGTCTTGATATCTACTATATCTGATTCAGTTGTAGTGTTATACTTGATTTTCGACACGAGGATACACGGACTAGTATACGTGAATCTCGTCATGAGATGTCATTCCTGGTTTACCTGGTATATGAGTACATTGTTCGGTATTGTTTCTTGTACTTATATAGACACCGATTTGGGAGTGGGCTGGCCCCCTGCTCTTTGAATCCCGTGTCATGACCTGTCATGTCTGGATTCATTATACTACTCGGGGCTGGGGAAGTTATTAGAGGTTCTGTGATCATTACCCTTACTTGTTTATTACTTGTGCATAGCTCCACCCTCACCACACGTAGGGTGTAGTCTGACCTTATACTACTTGTGCATAGCTTTCCATTTTGGCCGGCCTGATCTCTACATTATTATACTACCTGTGCATAGCCGATCAAATGGAACAGCCTGATCCTGACCCAAGCCGATCACATAACGCTCTAATATCTCATGGCACTTTATTTTTATGTTTACATCATACCTCAGTTTACTTTCCATTGTTTATATTCCAGTTTTATCTTATATCTCACACATGACATGATATCCAGTTCTCTTGTACCGTTTTACTTTCAGTCTCGATATTCCATCTTGTATTTCATTATGATTGTCTTTTATAGTATTTGTCAATTCACATGGAACTGCTGTTGGCGTTTGTACTTGCTCATATCCTGACAGGATAATCCCCGTTGTTTTTAAGAGGATTTAGATGCAGATTGCTCGACCTACTACGGGTTTGGCATAGATGGAGCCTACGACCAGGACCAGCCTGTGGACCGGGTGTTCGTAGAGGACGCACCGCCAGTAGTGACCTAGTTCACCTAGATTTTGTCTTGATTACATTCCAATTTGATACTTTGAGACTTGTAGTTTTATTTTGGGATATTGTTTTATGTCTTGGTCTCTGAACTTGTGATTGTGGCTCGGCACTATTTCAGACTATTTATCTCATCTTTATCTTTATCTTTATCATTATCATCGTGTTTATCTTCCTTAGAATTATGTGATTGAGTTGTGGTTATATTCCTCCGTGCGGAGATGACAGGTTATATCATTGTGTTTTAGAGTCTATATATTCTAGATGACCTTTACAGCGTTCTACCGCCGATACTGCGGCGTAGGTTGGACGTACCCACGTGCTCGTGCCCCTAAACAGGGTGCGGGTCGTGACACATTTTTATGGTGGCCTATGTAGGTCAGAGTTGCAACTAGTACGATTTCGTAATGGTGCTCGACTTGGAGTGCTAATTACGAGCCTGCTCTTTGGATATAAGTTTTAGGTTATGATAGGAGTTACTCAATCACATATTAGGAAAATTCCAATCTTTTGATTTCCATGACAAACTCTTCTTGCATTTCGAAATAAATTGTCCTTCCTTGATGATATCCTATCATGTGCCATATTGATTTCTTTGCTTGAATATGTCTTCAGGATGACGGTGACGCGAGCTCAGACAGCTGGATCCAGTGCAGCACCGGAGAGGTCCGATCCGTCGCAACCCATTTTCCTGACTGAGAGAGCTGCGGATCAGGAGATTGACCCAACTGTCCCTGCCGTTCCAGAGGTAGCGGCAACAGTACCGGGTGGTCTTCCTCCACAAGTCCCGAGGACTGTACCTGTTCAGCCGGGGACTCTTCCACCTCCACCAGCGTTGCCGTTTGATGCTACTCAGATGTTCGCGTTCCTCCAGCTGATGATGAAGGTGCAGCGAGCGCAAGCTGAGGCTTCACAGCGGCAGACAAAGATTTTGAGGCAGAGCATGGAGAATGTGCACCAGTTAGCGCTCGCCGCCGTAGAAAAGGTGACTGCAATTTAGACTCAGGGCGCTCCAGCCCAGCAGCCACAGCAGCAGCAGGCGAAAGCTGGCTCCATGATAGATTTCAAGAATATGTTTCCTCGAGAATTCAAGGGAACAGAAGGGATCCTGTATGTCGATGATTGCCTAGAGGATGTTAAGCGGAGCCTGGGGTTAGCACAGCTTCCAGAGGGACTATGGGTGTCTGCAGCAGCTAGTCAGTTCTTTGATATCGCTCTGACTTGGTACCGCACAGACCCTCACGTGACAGTGACAGGCTTGACATGGGTGAACTTCAAAAAGTTATTCAAGGAGAAATTCTTTCCTGATGTGGCTCTTAGTACACTAGAAGGCCAGTTTGTGGGACTTGTGCAAGGAAACATGTCTGTGGACGAGTATGCGGCGGAGTTCTTCCGTCTGAGCCGGTTCGCTCCGGGCATGGTTCAGGATGCTGGAGAGAAGGCCCGCAAGTTCAGGAGGGGCCTGAACCACGTCGTTAGATCACGCACGTCTGGGCGTCGTACTGTGACCCTTGAGGACATTCTGATGGATGCTCAGATTGCAGAGGAGGACTTGGGTCTCAGGCCCAAGAGGAGTAGTGATGCTATGGGTGCTGGTTCCAGTGTAGGACCGGCCAAGCGACCTCAGACTCAGCAGAAGCCGTTCCACCAGCAGCAGCATCAGCAGCACCAGGCACCAGCACGTGCACAGCATCAGCAGGGGCAGAAGCAGGTTCCGTAGTGTGCTTTTTGCGGGAAGCCGGCACACACCCGAGAGGTCTGCAGGAAGAGGTTGGGCGTTTGTCTATTCTATGGAGCGCCCGACCACCAGTTGAGAGATTGTCCTGCTCGTCTAGCTCGGGGAGGTCAGGATAGAGCTCCTCCTGCTAGAGCTCCAGTGGGACCAGCTGTTCAGCAGAGGGGTCCGCCACTTTTGACCCAGCAGCATCGTTTTGCCCAGCATCATAGGGGTACAGCTCAGGGTAGAGCGTTCGCACTGACGGTCGAGGATGCCGAGCCCATAGCTGATGTGGTGGCAGGTTCTGTTCTACTCGATTCATTTCCTATATTAGCTTTGTTTGACTCTGGTGCTACGCATAGTTTTGTATCTATCTCTTTTGCACTTAGACACAATATTATTGCTGAACCACTGAGTAGGACTTGCAAGATTATAACCGGGGGAGGCATTATCCTGGTCAATAATATTTGCAAGGGGCGGAGAGTTACACTGGGAGGCGGGGATTTGAGTGCGTCTTTGCTCGTAATGCCCCTTTCGAGCTACGATATGGTACTCGGTATGGATTGGTTGAGCAGGCATCATGCTAGTATAGACTGTAGAGGAGGCCGAGTTTTGTTTAGACCGCCGGGAGAGCCAGAGTTTGAGTTTGCCAGGGGAGCAGCTGAGCCAGGAGATAGTTTTTATGGAGCTATGTTGACGGGGCAGGAATTGCCACATCCACTGATAGCAGGATTCTTGGATGTTTTCCCTGATGAGTTGCCAGGAATACCGCCAGACAGTGATGTTGAGTTTTCTATAGACTTGGTGTCGAGCGCTGAGCCTGTCTCACAGCATGTCTATAGGATCAACAACAGCGAGTTGGCAGAGCTGAAGAAACAAGTCGACGAGCTGCAGGACAAGGGATTCATCAGATCCAGTTCTTCACCTTGGGGCGCACCTGTTCTGTTTGTACCGAAGAAGGATGGGACGGTACGCATGTGTGTCGACTACAGAGTGCTCAACAACCTCACTATCAAGAATAAGTACCCGTTGCCAAAGATTGACGACTTATTTGATCAGTTGAGCGGCGTGAAGGTATTCTCGAAGATAGACTTGAGGTCCGGTTACCATCAGCTGAAGATGAAGAAGGAGGACATTCCGAAGACGGCTTTTCGGACTCGGTATGGCCAGTATGAGTTCACTGTTATGCCATTCGGGTTGACCAATGCTCCAGCGATATTTATGAACTTGATGAACAAGGTATTCCATCAGTACCTTGACAAGTTCGTAGTGGTCTTCATAGATGACATATTGATCTACTCGAAGACACCAGAGGAGCACGAGGAGCATCTGCGGATTGTGTTAGAGACTCTCAGGAATGAGCAGTTGTATGGGAAGCTGTCGAAGTGCGAGTTTTTTCTGGAGAAGGTAGAGTTCTTGGGTCATGTTGTGACCGAGCATGGGATCTCAGTGGACCCGAAGAAGATTTCAACAATTGAGTCTTGGTCCACACCGAGCTCAGTCGCAGAGATTCGAAGATTTTTGGGTCTGGCAGGCTATTATAGGAAGTTCATTCAGGACTTCTCTCGGATTGCAGAGCCGATGACTAGACTTACCCGAAAAAGACGTGGATTTTGTCTGGACCAAGGAGTGTCAGGCTGCTTTTGATGAGTTGAAGAAGAGGTTGACTACAGCTCCTATCTTGACGATGCCATCTGGGACGGGTGGTTTCACGATCTACAGTGACGCTTCTGGGAAGGGCTTGGGTTGCGTTCTTCAGCAGCACGGAAAGGTAATTGCCTATGCATCCATGCAATTACATCCTCATGAGAAGAACTACCCTACACATGATCTGGAGTTGGCAGCTGTTATCTTTGCTTTGAAGCTGTGGAAGCACTACCTGTACGGAGAGCGAGTGGAGATCTTTACGGATCACAAGAGCTTGAAGTACGTGTTCACCCAGAAGGAATTGAACATGAAGGCGCTGGCTTGAGCTGATGAAGGACTTCGATATCTCTTTGCAGTACCATCCAAGGAAGGCTAACGTAGTTGCAGATGCCTTGAGTAGGTATCCAGTCGCTATGTATTTGAGGACAAATCGTCATCTATTGGTCGATCTGGATAGTTTGGGTATCGAGGTGATCGTTTCGGGCATGGAGGTTCAGATGTGGGGTTTACAGATTCAGTCTGCGTTGATGGACAGAGTTAGATCAGCACAGTTTGATGACATGACCTTGAGGAGCATCAGGGAGCAGGTGCAGGCCGAATTGTTAGACGATTTCTCTATAGCCGAAGATGGGTCCCTGAGGCACGGTACTAGAATGTGCATTCCGAGTGGAGAGCTTCGGAAGGAGATTCTGGAAGAAGCGCATCGTTTCCAGTACTCTATGCATCTTAGAGCCAACAAGATGTATAGAGACCTGAGGGAGCATGTATGGTGGTATGGCATGAAGCGAGATGTAGCTCAGTTTTTATCTCGATGCTTAGTGTGCCAGCAGGTAAAAGCTGAGAGACAGAGGTCAGGTAGTCTGCTTCGGCCACTACCCATTCCAGAGTGGAAGTGGAAGCACATCACTATGGACTTTGTATCTGGACTTCCACGATCTTCAGGAGGAAAAGACGCGATTTGGGTCATCGTTGATAGATTGACCAAGTCGGCCCACTTTTTTGCCTTTCAAGGTGGGACTATCTACAGAGAAGCTGGCAGAGATGTATGTGAGGCAGATAGTCAGATTGCACGGAGTTCCGGTGAGCATAGTCTCGGATCGGGATAGTCGTTTCACTTCCCACTTTTGGAGGAGTTTGCATACTAGCTTGGGCACCCAGATCAAGTTCAGTACCGCGTATCACCCCCAGACGGATGGGCAGTCAGAGAGGACCATCCAGACACTCGAGGATATGCTTTGCACTTGTGTGTTAGATTTCGGAAGATCTTGGGAGGACCATCTTCACCTGGTAGAGTTTGCTTACATCAACATCTATCAGGCCAGTATAGAGATATCGCCATTTGAGGCTTTATACGGACGAAGATGTCGTACTCCTTTGTCATGGGACGATGTCGGTGAGAGAGTTTTACTTGGCCCGTAGATGGTGGTGGATGCAACAGAGAAGGTTAAGTTGATTAGGGATAGACTTCGGGTGGCTCAGGATAGACAGCGGCATTGGGCCGATAGCCACCGGAGATCGTTAGAGTTCGAGGTTAGTATCAGTTTTCTGTTTGTGCTTGTTTATGATTGTTTGCTTTAGGATCTTGTATTGAGTCTCGTCTTGTGTCTAGGTTGGCGATATGGTGTTCCTGAGGATTTCTCCGACACGGGGCACGATTCGTTTTGGCAGAGGCGGGAAGCTTAGTCCGCGCTTCATCGGACCTTTCACTATTCTTGGAAGGGTCGTTGCAGTGGCCTATCGACTAGACTTGCCGCCTACGGTCGAGGGAGTCCATAACGTGTTCCATGTGTCGCAGTTGAGGCGGTACGTGGCAGACCCTAGTCACGTATTGGATCACTCCGAGTTAGAGGTGGGGCCTACTCTCCGCTATCCAGAGCAGCCTGTGGAGATTCTGGATCGTCGTGAGAAGGTGCTCCGGAACCAAGTTATTCCTTTGGTTCGTGTCGCATGGAGGCATCACTCTCCAGGTGAGTCTACCTGGGAGAGAGAGGACGAGATGCGGGAGCGTTACCTTTATCTCTTCGAGCCTTGAGGTATTTTTCTTTGTTCTTGCTACTGTTATTGCGCTAGTTTGCTCTAATTTCGAGGACGAAATTTTTTTTAGGAGGGTAGATTTGTCACCCCCAAATTTCCTTAATAAGGCTAATACAGTCATTTATAATATTTCACTATTTTATTTATATTATTTAAATATTATTTACAGTGTCTTTATATTATTTAAATAGGTATTTTATCGATAGAGTTTTTATTTATAAGTTTAATATATTTAATATATATATACTAAAATATTTAGTTTTTGTTTATAAATAAATTTTGATTTTATTATATATATATTTAGGTAATATTCCATTTATGGCATACATATATAAATATATATATATATATATATATATATATATATATTAATGGGGTTATTTTATATAAATAAATATACGTATATGTGTATAATATACGTATGAATATTATGTATGTATGTATGTATGTATGTATGTATGTATGTATATGTGTGTATATATATATATATATATATATATATATATATATATAATATATATATACATATATAATAGGTTAATGAAAGAAAGAATAGAAAGGAAAAAAAAGAGTAATAACAAACAAAAGCAAACCCTCACACACAAAAGCGCGAGCAGCAGCAGCATAAATCCGAGCGGCCCCCCTGGTTACCTTTTATTAACCCGAGCGAGCGCGGTAGGGATATATATATATATATATATATATATATATATATATATATATATATATTAAAAATATATATATATATATATATATGTATTGAGAGAAGGAGAGAGAGAGAAGGAGAGAGAGAGAAGGAGAGAGAGAGAAAAATATATATATTAAAAAATATATATATATATATATGTATTGAGAGAGAAGGAGAGAGAGAGAGAAGGAGAGAGAAAAATATATATATATATATAAAAAAATAAAAAAAAATGTATTGAGAGAGAAGGAGAGAGAGATTTTTAGAAAAACCAAACCCTAGCCGTCACCCCCAACCCAACGTGCACCCCGACGTCTCCGGCGACCAGTCCGTGGCCCCCAACCCAACGTGAGGGAGAAGGAGAGAGAGATTTTTATAAAAACCAAACCCTAGCCGTCACCCCCAATCCAACGTGCACCCCGACGTCGCCGGCGACCAGTCCGTGGCCGTCCATCGCCGGAAAACGTGCAACGAGCATCCCACCCGCGAGCAGAAACTGTCGGCGAAGGGCCAACTTCGGAAGTAGATTTCTCTTTCCTCACTCCGTCGTTTTGCGAACCACTTGGTCAGGTATTATCCCAACATATACCCCTTTAATTTCCCTTAAATAGTTCGTGCCGATTCGCACTATGTGCGACGAAAAACGAGTTCCAAAATCGATAAAAAACTCGATTTTCTGGGTTTAGAAACTGTCCCGAAACCCCAACTTTGTGGCTAATTTGCGACCAGCGTGTTGTGATTTTTCAAAATTGATCTGAAGAGACTTGGAGACAACCTATAGGGCTTTAAAACCTTTTTTTTAGAACTGAATTCCATGCACTGTACAGAAAGTTATTGATTTGTGAAGTTGGAGAAAAAACTGATTTTCAAAAGTGGATTTTTAGTAAAATTGTCCCGATACGCCGTCCGTCCCATCAATCCGGGCAACGTGGTCATGAACCGAAAGCATCGAAAGGTGCGTATCGACATCGTGGTCGTGTGGGCTTTGACGGAATTCAAATTGGTCGCGTGTGCGCGACGAATTTGATGCGTATCCGTCAAAAATTCACCGTATCGGCCTTTTGCACATTTGTCAATTACTTTGTGCATACTAATCAAATCGCGACGAAACTTGTGCCATTGGACTCAAAATATTTTCTGGTCCTGTATGCCAAGTTTGGTCCGATTCTGAGACCGTTGATCGGGATGTCATTTTGGCGGGCCCACAATCCCACTCAACGGGTGATTTTGTGCGCATTCCACCGGAATCCAAAATTGGACATACCTTTGGGTTCGTCTCGTCAAACTGGACCTGTAGACATATAGTTTGATGACTTTAGAGACCATAGATTCTGGCACGTTTTTCGGTGCAAAGTAGGTCCAACGGAGGACACCATTTTGACCCGAAATTATCGTTTTGCCCCTGTGTCCAGAATTAGACTTATGGGTAGGCGTTTCCAGCTAATTTGACCATTCTGAGAACGTTGGTAATATCTGTTTCAGCATTAGGAGACAGTTGTGCGAGTTGACCGTTCGTGGCTCTTTAAGTGGGTTGTAGTTTCGATTTTCTCAGCTCAGGACGACAGGCGAGTACATTCTCTGATAGTTTTTATTGTCTTGATATCTACTATATCTGATTCAGTTGTAGTATTATACTTGATTCTCGACACGAGGATACATGGACTAGTATACGTGAATCTCGTCATGAGATGTCATTCCTGGTTTACCTGGTATATGAGTACATTGTTCGGTATTGTTTCTTGTACTTGTATAGACACCGATTTGGGAGTAAGCTGGCCCCCTGTTCTTCGAATCCCGTGTCATGACCTGTCATGTCTGGATTCATTATACTACTCGGGGCTGGGGGAGTTATTAGAGGTTCTGTGATCATTACCCTTACTTGTTTATTACTTGCGCATAGCTTCATCCTCACCACACGTAGGGTGTAGCCTGACCTTATACTACTTGTGCATAGCTTTCCATTTTGGTCGGCCTGATCCCTACATTATTATACTACCTGTGCATAGCCGGTAAAATGGAACAGCCTGATCTTGACCCAAGCCGATCACATAACGCTCTAATATCTCATGGCACTTTATTTTTATGTTTACATCATACCTCAGTTTACTTTCTAATGTTTATATTCCAGTTTTATCTTATATCTCACATATGGCATGATATCCAGTTCTCTTGTACCGTTTTACTTTCAGTCTTGATATTCCATCTTGTATTTTATTATGATTGTCTCTTATAGTATTTGTCAATTCACATGGAACTGCTGTTGGCGTTTGTACTTGCTCATATCCTGACAGGATAACCCCCGTTGTTTTTCAGAGGATTTAGATGCAGATTGCCTGACCTACTACGGGTTTGGCATAGATGGAGCCTACAACCAGGACAAGCCTGTGGACCCGGTGTTCGTAGAGAATGTACCGCCAGTAGTGACCTAGTTCACCAAGATTTTGTCTAGATTACATTCCAGTTTGATACTTTGAGACTTGTAGTTTTTATTTTGGGATATTGTTTTATGTCTTGGTCACTGAACTTGTGATTGTGGCTCGGCACTATTTTAGACTATTTATCTCATCTTTATCTTTATCATTATCATCGTGATTACCTTCCTAAGAATTATGTGATTGAGTTGTGGTTATATTCCTCCGTGCGGAGATGATAGGTTATATCATTGTGTTTTAGAGTCTATATATTCTAGATGACCTTTACAGCGTTCTACCGCCGATACTGCGGCGTAGGCTGGACGTACCCACGTGCTCGTGCCCCTAAACAGGGTGCGAGTCGTGACACGGCGGGCTTGGGGCGGAGGCGTCGGGGGCTGGGCGGCGGGCTTGGGGCGGGGGCGGCGGGAGCTGGGCGGCGGGCTTGGGGCGGGGTCGTCGGGGGCGTCGGGGGCGTTGGGGGCTGGGCGGCTGGCTTGGGGCGGGGGCGTCGGGGGCTGGATGGCGGGCTTGGGGTGGGGGGTGTCGGGGGCTGGGCGGCGGGCTTTGGTCGGGGGCGGCGGGGGGCTTTGCTTCTCAAATTCATCTGAGTTTATATATTGGCTAAATAATGTGTTATCCATATTGGGTGTTATCTATTAGTTTGGTGGTGTTTGGATTAGTAAATATGAATATGGAGTTTGGGTTCATGGTGTATATGTTCACTGTGTCAAGGACAGTGCGAGTTCTTCATCTGCATAAGTCACTGAATATAGATGTATATATCTATACATCTAACTGTGATATATCTATACATCTAACTGTGATATACATATATATGTGTATGTGTGCTTTAGAGAGTGAGGAATGAAGGCAGGCCTACCATGCCTATTAGCATGCAGGACGGCTTGGGGTGTAATGTGTGAGTGTAGACATGGTAGGAATTATAGGTAATTAATGTTAGTGTGACTAGACTAAGGTAGTGCTTGCTAGATAGTAAGGACACTTTAGTATCCTAACCAAGTTAATTTTAGACTAGATATTTAGGATATAGCTCCCATATCCTAGAAGTGGACTCTTGCAATTTAGAAATAGATAGATTGACTCAGTTTGATTAATTGACCTATAATGACTCTAAAACTTGATTTGCTGCTGCAAGCATACAACACCACAAAAATATTTAAGAACTCGTCAAGTTGAACTGTGTATAACATGCTCGACGCTTAAGAGGAATCATTTTGACTTAGTGGACTATCGAAGAATCGGTATCGGACTATCGGTATCGGTATCGGTATCGAACTATCGGACTATCGGTATCGAACTATCGGTATCGCTAGCGGACTATCATACTATCGCACTATCGGTATCGGTATCGCACTATCGGTATCGGACTATCAGTATCGGTATCGCACTATCGGTATCGGTATCGAACTATCGGTATCGAACTCGGTATCAAGCTATCGGTATCGAACTATTAGTAACAACTGTACTTAGATTTTTCGGGGTATTCTCTAGCTAGAATACCAGCGGATCCACCAGTTACATGATTATATACTAATTCTATTTAGTTTGTCTTACTATACAGATTTTTACATCCAATCTGTGATGGATCGTTATTTCGTTGATCGTACATGGATGTACAAACGACAATACGAGAGCAGAATAGGTGTGAGTGACAATTTTCAGGCAGGCATGGAAGTGTTTCTTAAGTATGCCATGAGCAAAGCTCAGTTTATGGATGGTAACAAAATCAAGTGTCCATGTCGTAATTGTCGCAATAGACGTTACGAAGAAGTGGTGAGTGTAAGAGATCATTTGACCCGTAAGGGTTTCGTACGTGATTACGGCCTGTGGTCATCGCAAGGTAAACTATATGTGGAAAGACAGGTTGCGAATGCTGCTACTTATGCTTTTGATGATAATCCTGCAGCAGATTTTGTCGTCGATGACGACGAATGCTCCGTTGATTATGGATACGTGCAGAACCTTGCACGAGATATGGTGTACGACGTGGCAGGGCCTAATTTTGATCCGGAGGATCCTAATCCCGAGGCGAAGGAGTTCTATGATATGTTTCAGGATGCTGAAACTTCTTTATATCCTGGTTGTGAGCCACATTCCGTACTGTCAGTGACGATGCGGTTGTTGAACATAAAGTCCGATTTTAACTTGCCACAAACTTGCTATGATCGGATTACACAACTAATGAAGGAGGTGTTACCGAACGAATCAAAAGAGCTTCCAAAAAACTTCTACAAATCAAAAATGATGGTCCGACAACTGGGACTGGGGTACAACAAGATAGATTGTTGTCGCAACGGATGCATGTTGTACTACAAGGAGAACGAGGATGTAGAAAGTTGCAGCTTCTGTAATACGGATCGTTACAAGGAAGTTAAGGAAAAAGGAAAGTCAACTAGAAAACGACGTCCTTACAAGTATATGCATTACTTGTCGATCACGAAGCGCTTGCAGAGGATGTATATGTCTCAGAATACAGCAGAACACATGACGTGGCACAACGAAGAACGTACAAAGGACGATGGAGAATTGTCACATCCTTCGGATGGAGAGGCGTGGAAATATTTTGATTTTTGCCATCCAGATTTTGCTGCAGAGCCTAGAAATGTACGCATGGGGCTATATTCTGATGGATTCGCCCCTTACGGGCAGTCGGGATCTCAATACTCCTGCTGGCCGGTCATTCTGACCCCTTACAATCTGCCACCATGGATGTGTACGAAGACTCCTTATATGTTCTTGACAGCTATCATACCGGGTCCCAAAAATTCGACGAAGAATATCGATATATATTTACAGCCGTTGGTGGATGAGCTGAAACAGCTGTGGGAGATCGGCGTCACGACCTATAATATTTCCAGGAAACAGAACTTTCAGATGATAGCTTCACTGATGTGGACAATCAATAATTTTCCCGCATACGGTATGCTGTCGGAATGGAGTACTCACGGCACCCTGTCTTGTCCGATATGCATGCAAAATAGTATGGCGTTCCGCCTTAAGCATGGAGGAAAAACTTTTTTCTTTGATTGTCATCGTCAATTTCTGCCCGCGAGTCATCCTTGTAGAAAGAACAAGGCGCGTTCAGAGCTGAAAAACAAGAATTTTCTCATCCGCCTGCCAGATTGTCGGGATACGATATTTGGGAAGATGTAAAGGACTTGTCTATTGTAATGGAAGATCCATCGAACAATCGTGTCGATGGGTTCAGACAAACCCATAACTGGACCAAACGGAGTATCTTCTGGGATTTGCCTTATTGGAAAGATAATATTATAAGACATAATCTTGATGTTATGCATATCGAAAAGAATGTCTTCGATAATGTCTTCAATACCGTCATAGATATTAAAGGAAAGACGAAGGGCAATCTAAAAGCAAGATAAGACATTGCCGAGATATGCAAGCGTCCTTATCTGAACTTGATACAAAGGGGAGCTGCTGGACAATTAAGTAAGCCGATAGCACAATACATATTGAGCAAGGAAGATAGATTAATAATCTGCAAGTGGGTATCTACTTTAAGATTTCCCGACGGGTATGTGTCGAATTTGTCTAGATGCGTTGATCTCAATGAATGCAAGCTAACGGGAATGAAGAGTCATGACTGCCACATATTTATGGAAAGATTATTGCCCATTGCTTTGAAAGAGTTGTTGCCTTCTGCTGTATGGGTTCCGTTGGCCGAACTATTAATATTTTTTAGGGATATTTGTTCAACTAAGTTGACTGTGCAATACATGGTTGAACTTGAGAAGAAGATTATCTTAACAATTTGCAAGTTGGAGAAAATATTTTCTCCTGGCTTCTTCGACAGCTTGGAGCATCTACCGATTCATCTAGCATACGAAGTCTGTGTCGGTGCATCTGTTCATTATCGATGGATGTACCCATTTGAAAGTTACATAAAAATCGATATAATTTAAGTTGAATTTCAGTGTGTTTTAAAATTCTTTCTTAATTCTCAAGATAATTTGTCTCTCTAGATACCTACACCATCTAAAGAAGAAAGTTGACAACAAAGCTCATATAGAGGCTTCGATATGCAAAGCATATCTTATCGAAGACGTGTCAAACTTCTGCTCCATTTATTTTGATACTCATGTTAAGACAAATCGAAATAGACCTCAAAGGAATGACAAGGACGTTGAAGATGGAGGAATATTCAATAGAAGGGGCAAGCCTGTTGGGGCTAGTAAAAGACGGTAGTTGACAGACGACGAGTATGATACCGCTCATCGATATGTCTTGTTAAACTGTGACATACAAGAAGTGAGAGATTTGGAGAAGTAAGTCAGTACACTTGCACTCGTTATAATCTCGAATTTGTTGAAGTAAGTGACTACACTTATATATTCTTATTTTCTCTAATAGTGTATTTAGAGATGAAGTCAAAATGAGGACACCCGATATTACCGATGAGGGACTTCAAAGAGTGGTTGATTGTACATTTCCGTCATGGTTTCGCAAATACGTAAGTAACTGTGATTATAATTGAGATTATAAATATATAATCTGAAACATTTAAATTATAAATATTTGTTTACAAGTTTTATTGCCTGAAATAACACTCACTCATGAGAGTGTTCGTTATCTGGCATTGGGACCGAAGAAGCAAATAAAGACTTGGCCAGGCTATGTCGTTAATGGCTTCAGGTTTAAGTCAACTCAGAATGCTATAAATGTCGAATTTATCAATGACGACATCAGTACCAAGGATTCCGGTGTTTGCATAAGAGGCACCATCTATGACGACGAGCCGGACTTTGACTATTATGGAGTGCTTCGGGATATTATAGATTTACAATATACTGGCACATATATATGCATATTATGATGTTCAAATGTGAGTGGTTCGATACGACACCAAATATCGATTGGAGAATCGATAAACAATTTGGATTCGTCGATATAAATTATCGCATGAGGTATAGAGGGTCCGATACATTTGCGATAGCAAATCAGGCTGTTCAAGTCTACTATACAAGCTACTCAAGGCGTCATAGAGATCGATTTGACTGGTGGACAGTATGCAATATTAAATCTAGAAATACATTCAACGTTGGAGACCCAGCATACCAAGAGGACCAGATCGAAAAGTCCCAATACTTGGGACAACACTCAGATACAATGGATGTTGAAGATATTGTTGAGGAAAATATAGGGGAGGAAGAGGTTGATACACAAGACTTAGCTGTCAACCAGGGGAGAAAGAGGCATCTTGTCCCAAATATTGAGGGAGAAGAAGAAGAAGAAGAAGAAGAAGAAGAAGAAGAAGAATTTGATGGATATGAGGATACAGATGAAATCGACGATGAAGATAAGGATGAGGATGAGGATGATGATGATGATGATGAAGACGAGGTCGAAGATGAGAACGAAGACGATGATTAGGTTAAATATTGTTGTATATTAAAAACACTTCCAATTACGTGAATTAAGTTTGACCTCATAAAAGCAATTACGTGAATTCATGTTTTTTTCATTCGATTATTTACTTATTGCAGATGGAACTCCTAGTCTTTTTCGTCGCGGCGGCACTCGTCTCCCTACTGGTGGTATATATATTTTAGTTTAGTTTTTTATATCTATTTACACTTTTATATTGTTAATTATGTTTATGTGTTCTATTTACAGGTCATGATGGCTGGCCGTAGTCGTGGTGCTGGTGGTGGTCGTGGTGGTGGTGGTGGTGCAGGTCGTGGTCGTGGTCGTAGTAGTACTGGTGGTCGTGGTCGCATTCATAGTTCCCGGGATGTGACCCCATCGAGCGAACCCGACCCGGAGAGTACCCCGGGCACAGACGTATCCCGCCCTCGATCGACCACTTCATCGAGGCATGAGTCCGGATCTGCTAGCGGATCCGTTCTGCTATTGGAACCACTAGTAGCGGATCCACCAGGGGATGCCCCAGTTACTGCACAGTGGGTCCCGGAGTACCCCCATACTCGATTCCATCCGGTTACTAGGGAGTACATGCACGGACCTGCGGATCCTCCGACGGCACCAGAGATGCCGAGAGGCGAGTTCCAACGAGAGCTATGGCCCGCGGGGACCTCGTAAGTACATTTAAGATAATTTATTAAATTTCTTTTATTTTTTTCAAGTTAATAATCCAGTCGTTTCTTTTTTTTAGGTTTTTTTCGTTTAATGTTGGCAGGGCTCTTGGAGAAATTATCAGGACTAACTTCCACAGTCCCTACCTCAACTTTTCGTCGGTGCCCCTAAATGTGAAGTACGTCTGGCTCGACGAGTTGAGGGTATATATCTATATCTTCTGGTTAATTATTATTTAGTCTTTAATCAACCATTTTTTAAATTATGTGATAATTGAATTTCTATGTTAGACGACATACTGGTGGCCCCCCATCGCGAGGACGCGATCCGCAGGACCTACAGAAGCGCTGCCTCGAAGAAGATACGAGATATGATTCATGACCTAAAAATGGGGCATACGAGGCCGAATTGGATCCGGCAGGAGTATTATGAGGACCTCTTAGGTATGATGGATACCCCTGCATACAAGAAGAAATCAGAGAAGGCGAAGGCAAACCGACAGGCCGCGGGCCTTTATACGGGGGGATCAAGGCCCCACGCAGTGACGCTTGCAGATCTGGTGAGCTACCGTAAATTTATTTCACTATCGAATTAGGTATTATTAATTAAAGGAGTTATCGACGTTCTACGAAAATTTCGTATGCAGGTCCAACGGGCGGTGAAGGAGGGAAGGGCGCCAGAATCGGTTACCATGCATGACGTGTTCCAGCATACGCACAAAAGTCGGAAGGACGGGAGCTTCGTCAACGAGAGGGCCAAGGAGACTGATGTAAGTACTTATGTTTATGAGATTTACGTTAGAATTAAAAGTATTCGGACTATAACTTAGGTAAACTTAGGATTCACACTTAACTTGGTGAAACATAGGATTTAGATTACAACTTAGGTAAATCTTATAATATAAATACATTCATTTGATAGGCTACGTATCGTGAGGCCCTTAGTCGGGCTCAGTTAACTGACACCGAGGATGTCGGTGAAACGATGCCCGCTCGGACGCCCTGTTCTTTGGCTGCTCGCAACGACTTGCTCGTAGATACCGTCGACGGCTTTAAGAAAGGGCTCCTGTACGGAGTCGGCTCCCTAGGGCCGTTGTACATGACGACGCAGAGATTTCCACCGATACCGCCTCCTCCCGTGGCCCCGGCAGACGATGATGTTAGGTCGCAGCTTACGCAGCTGCACGAGGCGGTGTCGTCCTTATGGGAGCAATTTGCCATATACTTTCTGCCTCCGTCTGCTGCTGCCGGTCCGTCTGCTGATGGTGTTGGTCCGTCTTCTACTGGTCCGTCGACTGCTGGTGTCGGTCCTTCTTTCGTGGGTCATCTTTCTTTCAACCCTGATGCCCCTGTAGTACCGCCTACAACTGTGACATCACTCCTGGATCTGATGTTGCCAGAGCAGCTACGCCGACTTCCGAGCAGTGTCTACAACGGCTTGTCGCCGTACCTAGTGGAGGAGTATATTCGTCGGTCGCAGCTGGGATTACCACCACCGGACAATCGACCTCCTCCTTCTTCTTAAAATATTGTATTAAGAAAATTTGGAATATTTGTGAGATCTTTGGATTAATTGTGCTATAATCGGATTATAGCACCGAATATTATGTGACTCTTCAGGATAATTGATGTTTATTTTCTACTAATTTGGTTTGGTCTGTGATTCTTGGATAATTGGTGTGCATTAAATTCGTATGTGCATATTTGGTCTATGTGATTCTTGGATAATTGGTTTACATTATATATTCGGTCTATGTGATTGTTGGATAATTGGTGTGCATTATATATTGGTTTGGTTTATGCATATTTTTGTGAACAGGGACAGTGTTGTAATTTTTTTCCAAAAAATCTCAGTTAGCGACGGACTAGTGACTGGTTAGCAATAGATATTCCCAGCTTTCGACTGATTTTCGACGGATGGGCCGTCGCTAACTGGAGATTTGAAACTGTTTCCAGGTAGCGACGGGTGATCGACGGAATATCCGTCGGCAAGGTTCTGGTGGTATATAGTTCGACGGACTAGCGACGGATTAGCCGTCGCCAAGGCGACTGATAATCAGCCACTAATCAGTCGCTCTCGCGACGTCGTAGCGACGGACTATCCGTCATCAAGGTTCTGGAAATGCTTAACATTTCCAGAACCGTGGCGACGGATAATCCGCCACTAATCAGTCGCTCTGTCGACGGGGTAGCGACAGAATAGTGACTACGCATCCGTCGCCATGGTGCTGGAAATGCCTGCCTCTTCCAGAACCTGGTCGACGGATTTTCCGTCAGCAAACCGTCGCTAATCCGTCCTTTGTTATCGACGGCGTTCGACGGATTAGCGACGGAACGATACACTCTGATACGCTATTACGACGGTTTACCGACGGAACTTTACGTCGCTATTGTCTAAACAGTTCAGTATTTAATACTTGAAATGGACGACAATCCGTCGGAAAGTAATCGCTTATGCTTCGTATTGTGAAGTCGAAATGCCGTCGCTAGTCCGTCGGTTAACGACTACGTAGCGACGGACCGTTATTAGCGACGAGCTGATTGCCGACGGATGTTTTTGGCCAAAACCCGTTAGTGATCGGTCGCTAATAGAAATTCCCGTCGGACTGGCGACGGATCTGGCCGTCGCTAAATCGATAAATTTTGGTAGTGTAAATACTGCAAATTTACTCCTTTAGATGCTACACAAGGGAATTCGAAGGCATCCCTAATATGGAAGAGACTTCTAGTATGGAGGACATTAGGAAATGACCTCATCATTGCTCCGACTACTCCTGCTGCAACATGGAAATGGCTTCCTTCGTCTACGGATACATTCATAGTTACATCTGCTTGGAAACATACCAGGACTCCATATGCTCGACGACCATATTACTCTCATATATGGAACACTTGCCTCCATATCAAGTGGTCTATTCTACTATGGAGAATTCTGCAGAACAAACTCCCAACTAACGACAGTATCCAAAGTCTGGGCTATAGCCTTGCATCAAGATGTCACTGCTATCAAACTTCAGATAATGAATCGATTCTATATTTGTTTAGCAATGGAGAAATGGCTCGAGTAATATGGGAGAAGCTACATCAAGCATTCGGGATATCTAGTCGACATTCTTCTCTGTTGCAAAGATTTAAATTATGGTGGCGTCGTCCTAACATCCACATCAAAGAGCTACTGGTAGGAGCAACTTGTTGGGTATTTTGGAAAAACAGAAATAAGTGAAGATTGTTTGCAAAAACAAAAGTTTTATTACAAACTAAGAAAGGAGTACAGGAGTACAATTGATTTATGGAGAAGTACAACTATAGAAATCTGATCAGAAGATGATTACTTTATCCCTTGGACGATGTGATATCGAAGACACGAGCCTCTGGAGGATGCAACAACACTTTAGCCGGAGATTATGATCACTCTTGATGCTTTAAAATTGATTTGAAACTCTATTTATAGAGTTCTTGAAATAACTGTTTAGAAGTTATTCTGGGTTGCGTGTCTCCTGTTCACTTGTGCAAACGGCTGAACTAACTGTTGTGGACGCGTAGCATCGTTTGATTGAGATGCACGTGGTCGTGAGCAGTGTAGTGGGCACGTTCTATGAAGTTAGTGGCTTGCGTGCCACGTCACTCTGTCCTGAAATACCATTTGATCAACTTGTGCGTGCTTCATCAGGTTGCACGTGGACGCAACATAACAACCTGTACGAGAAGTTTGTACCAACTACTATAGACACGTGACATCATTTGATTGAGATGCGCATGGTCATGGGCAGTGTAGTGGGCATGCTCTGTGAAGTTGATCGTGTGCGTGCCATGTTACCCTGTTTTAAAATAAGTGTTGATCAAGTGGCATCAATTTGTCAGGCTGCGCATAGGCGTAACTCAACGACTTGCACCTTTGACTAGGTCTTTTGTGCTGTACTGATTAATCCTCGCACCATACAGTGACTTGTGCGAACCAGCTGTCAGCATTAATTATATGCTGACAAAATCTTCTCGAGCGTCGCGTTGCGCAGGATTCTAATAGATTTTTCATAATCTCCGTGCTGCAAGTTGTCAAGAAATGATGATGCCGTTACAGCTTCTTGAGGAAGTACGCCACGTGTCGCTCGTGCAACCTGACTCTAGCACAACATGTCGTTGGCGCCGCCTGATGCTGCACAACTTGATTGTTTGGTACAATATAATATTTTGGCACCATCTGATGATTGAACACTTTAATGGGTGGCGCATCTTATTTTTTAGCCTCTACAAGACCCCCTGCAAAGTTTTCAAAATTGAAAAATACTTCAAAGTTTTGAAATACTTTGAATTATGCTAGTTTTGTTTGGATTTCTCCAAAGAACTATCTGTGTTGCGCCAGTCAACTTGAGCCCGATTCTTCAGCATAGATTGCGTAACTGCTTGGGCTATAAATAGCCTTACGCTCTGTGCCTTTTATTTCACTAACATAATTTTCTCGAAACCCTGCCTCCTCCTTTAACCACTCTGTCTCTTCTTCTTACTGATTGTAAAACCCCTAAATTTCTACTACAATTTTTTTTAAAATAGTTCTATATCGATTTTTGTTTTCGTGATTGTACGTCACGTGCGAGTTTGCGAGATGGTATATATTTTTATACACAAATGTTTTATTAAAAAGATTTTTTCGTATAGAAAATGAGTATTTTATTTTTGATTTATTGCGTCGGTCAAATTTTGGCAAATGTTATTTATTTATTTTAAAAAAATGGTATTTTTTATGGTACAAATATAAATAGTAATTTGGAAAAATATTGTTCTATGTAAAAATATTATTGTGTGTGGGTGACATGAAATTTATTTCATGTCTACTTGATTTTTACGAAAACTAATTATATTGGGTTATTATTTATATGGCATGTTGTTTATTGTATCTTGTTACGTCCCTCTGAGGACCTGGTGATCTCTCCAGGTGTGTGCTTCGTGCCTTTTCACAGGTGTTCTAGCCAGGACTGTAATCTTCTCCATTTCTTCGAAGAGGATTGCTCTTGGTTCGTCTTGCCATTTTCTCGATCCTTTCCTTGTCTATTTTCTTTCATCTAAAATAGTTGTTAGTGGATTTGTCTCCGCCCAACCACATGTACGAATGAAAATTTCATAGTTGATTTATATTATTATCCTTTTATGTGGTGGATGAGATTTAGTTGTGGTTTACTGTATTTTACAGCTTATGTATACATAAGATGATTCCATATATTGGAGTGTACTTCGTATGTATGCAGCTGGCATGGCTACGTACTTAGTCCTAAGTATTTTGGGACTGGGGCATTACATGTTTTTGTGGTGGCCCATGCAGGTCGAGTTTATCACTTCGGTTACGAGACTGTACCGATGTGAACCTGCATATAGGAATAGAGTTTAGGATCTCATCCACAAGCTTGAACTCTTTCCTTGTTTCAAGTTTTGAACTCTCGTTACAATCCTTGATTCGCATCCTGCTTGAACTCTTTCTATCGTGAATTCTTATATTTCGTGCTTAGTGACAGCTAGGAAGATGACTACACTATTATATGCTCATAGGTCAAACACATGGCTAGAAGGATTACGTTGACAATTAATATGCATTAAGGTCTAATTGAGTGATAAAGACAATTATTATTATTATTTTTATGATCTTAATGATTAGCTAATTCTAAGTTGGGTAGTAGCATATTACCACCTTCGAAGGATAGTTAAAATTTTATTTTGATATTACAAGGTGGTATACACAAGACGATAGCTAGATCGAGAAAACAAATTTTTGACTTATGATTTTTGAAATTATGAAATAGTTATGATTTATTGAGATATGAAATCGATTTGAGAAATATCTTAAAGTTTTAAATTGTGACGTATGATTTACGATTAAGTTTAAGTTTAGATTATAATATGCTAAAGTTATCTCGAGATTTATAAAGAGTTTTAAATTATAAGTTATGATTTTGTAAACAACTAGAAAATATGGAAGTTTAGAGGAAAAAAAAGAAAAAAAAAAGAAAAAGAAAAAGAAAGGAGAGCATAAGGTTTTAAATTGAGTCATATGATGTACGATTTATAAGTTTATTAAATTTTGAGTTTAAAGAGATATAGTAAAATTTTGGGTTAAAATGTTTTGGAAGATATGAAATCGACTTTGAAGGAAAAAAAATTCAAATTGTGTCATATAATCTATGATTTATAAAGTTATTTAGATTTCGAGTTTAAAGCCTTGATTATGGATATTTAAATTTGGTTGAAAAAAAGGATTTATGTTCAAATTGCGATATACAAGGATTACTTTGAGATTGATTAGAGATTTAAATGTTGATAAAACTTGACAGCCTAAGATGATTAGAAATTTGGGTGGAGTATCTTGAGAATTTTATTGAGAAACTTTTTGAGGAACTTGAAATTTTAGATTAGATCATATATTGGTGAAGGACCAAGAAGCAAGCAAGGTCACCCTAATGAGATAAAAGTATTCCATATTAAGTTGTCATGCCACCTATGATTATGATATTGTATATACACAAGTATAGTTAGTCATCGACCAAACTGTATAACTATATGTTTATCTTGACTTACTCGACATTTCCCCAAATCTAGATCTTTTATTGTGACTATCTAATTAATTGAAACTTAGAAATGATTAGAATCATTCCCTTGACCATAACCTTATCCATGAGACTATTTTCTCTCTAGAACTGTGTCTCTAACTTATTTTACCTTGATCTCCTAGATTTCCTAAATTATCTTTATTTCGTGCTTTAACCTTTTATTTTTGTGCATTAATTAGTACCTTATGAAAACTCACTTTCTATTTTGATCATTTGGCGTTTCCTATCGTGACTTTGATATTTGGAGCACAACACTAGACTTTTCCTTCCAACAAATTCCATATGCAAGATCTAGACAAGTCTACCTTCGTGTAGACGTATCATGTCCCACTAAAACACGTCCCATCGCACTCTATTTTTATGATGCAGCTTTCGAGTCAAAATGGCTAGCTATAAATCCTACCATGTGTCACGACCCGCACCCAGTATAGGGGCACGAGAAGTGGTTATGTCCAGCCTACGCTGCAGTGTCGGTGGTAGAATGCTGTCCTAGGTCACATACATCTAACAGTTATAAGGTACCTGTACAGTTATACTCTCCGAATGGAGGAATAATATAAAGTACAACTCAATCACAGCTAAGGTAGAATGTACGATAAGATAGACAGATAATCATCAGAATCCACAGATAAAAATACAAGATAAGAGAGAGAGCTAAATGTCTAAGATAGACAACTCCACAATATCCAGAATAATAAATCCCCAAATAAGTACAAGTGTATCCAACAAGACAGAATGATAAATAAGATAGTGGTCTAGCTAACTAGCCTAGACTACTGGGATAATATCCTCTACAAGTGCTGGGTCCTCCTGGGAGTCCAACTCACATGTGTCATCTAGGCCTGCTCTATAGTAAGTGGGATAGCACTCCTCAATATCATCTGTAATATTTCAACAGGTCCAGTCAGGATGGGAGCAAGCACAGTACATCTCACGCAGTTCATAATATGACAGGATATATAAATATACAATAGAGTAAGATACATGAAACGCTGCAGAATATACATGAAGTAAAAGAGAGAGAGAACTGTAATATAAATAGATACTATAAGTAGAGAACTAACAGTGAACTAGTGATTTAGAGTATAAGATAGACATGTGAACGGCTTGTATTTGCACATGAGTAATCTAAGAGTTTGCACATGACTATACTACTTTGAAATTGTTCACATGACCATTTATACTCCCCCGTACCTCAATCAATACACAAGGATCCAGACAGGTTATGTTATTGCACATGATATCACATGAAGGCCCATAATAGGGTGCACATGATTGTATACATGGGGGCTCTGTGAACATGAGAGTACATGAATCACGAGAGTGCACATGAATGGTGAAAGCACCGGAGTACATGATGAAAGTGAAACGCACATGACATACTGTAACCCGATGCTCCCGAGGGGGATAACATCTCATGAAGGGATCCATATAGTACCAATCCGTGTTAGTAACGTGACAACATCAAGTAAAGTAATCTAGAGCATAAATGTAAATCCTATCAAATATGAAACGGTCAGAGAATGTACTCGCCTGATATCCTGAGTATCTGAATGAAATACTGCCTGAAGAGTGGTGTCTGGCTCCTATTCAGAAGAGTACAAGTCACAACATATCCCAATTGGTAAAATAAACTGCTAAGATGCATTCTACATGATGTTTGGGTCAATTTAGGCTAAAGTCAACCTTTGGTCAACTCTAGTCAACTACTCTAGTCAAACTAGGTCAACTAGGTCAAACCTAACCCAAACAAGTCTCACTAAGCCTAACCATTCTATTCTAGCAAGCACACATCATTCACAAGTCACACAAGCTAACATTACACAATACTCATGTGTATACATTCCATATACACATAGGCTTGCACATTGGGATACACATAGGCTATATTACACAGGCTATCTTACATAGGCTCTATATGCGACCTATATTGGCAACACCTACATTCAACTACCACATATATATATACTAAAATTATAGGCAATGAGCATATATATATATATATATATATATATATATATATATATATATATATATATATATATATATATATATATATATATTACATAATCTCACACAAGATTATAGATATTGTGTATATATATACATAGAGTGAGAGAGTGACATGTGTGTGCATAACAGTGAGGGTATGTGTATATAGATAACTGGAATTTGTGTGTGCATACAACAGCAGCTATAGGGTGTCCCAGGAAATAGTATAAATATGTGTGTGTGTGAGTGTGAGTGTGAGTGACAGTGCATAGATAGGCTATTCTCAGGTGGTGTAATGTGTGTGTGTGTGTATGAATAGGAATCAATGTGTGAGCGTATGTGAAGGAGAAAACAGTACATGTATATCAGTGATTCTCAGTTCTAGAGTACATGACAGTGTTGTAAATCACAGGCTTGAGTGTAATGTGTGTGTATAGATAACTATCAGTTCTCAGTTTTGTAGAGATGTATGTGTGTGTGGATGTCAGTGTACACATGACAATGTCAAGTGTTCTCAGTTTACATGTGTAATGTGTGTGTGTGAATGATATGGAAAACAGTACACACATCTCAGCCTTAATGTACACAAAACAATTTACAAATTCTCAGGTAACATGGTCTACATAAATAGTTTCATGTCTAGACAACCCAAATGCAAATTCGAAACCCACAATCTTCATGCCAACATGAACCTTAACATGTAGGTTAATCTCAGATGTATATAGGTGAACATCATTGCAATTAAACCAACGATAAAATCAGTAAACACATGACAGTGTATTAATTTCCCAGGAAAAAATAGTGTATACATAACAGTGCATCCATTTTCAGGTTTAGACAGTCCCATGAAAATCGAACCCATAATCTAATACAATTTATGAATCCTAACATGCCACTAAGCTCAGATATGCATAGGTGTACAACATTTCAATTTATCATCAAAAGAAAACAGTTTAAAACCTAATTCAAAATTTCAGAAATCAACCTACAGTCTAGGTATCAGAAATTAGGGGATTTGGGATTTGATTCATGAAAACAAGTTAATATGCGAAATAAATGGTTGGTAAATGAAGTGTCATACTTGTACGTGTCAAACATGGTGTATGTGTCCAACCAAGTGGACACAATCGTTTCCAAGGCACTAAAATCCTCATACGAACACAGTGTCAGTGCACAGCCTCGTACACGCGTGTCAGTCGGTCTAGGACACGACACGAGACACTTCGTGCACATGTCCACGTGTTCGTCTAGCATAAGTCTATGTGCATGAGTGTCTGTATTGTGTCCATGTGAGTCGTGTCGAGCAAACGAGACGCGTATCAGTCGCAAATCTCATGCTTGAGCAGAACAGTGTAAAATCGATGCGGGTGGGATTTCTCCCAACCTGCTCGATCAAATAACCTAAAATTTTATACTTGTCATGTCAGTCATGTGTCCAAGGTGTCAACCAAATTTCACCTCAAATGGTGTCGTGTCTTGTCCGCTAGGATACCCGATAGGCAAGGCACTGCCCGAAGGCTCGTACACAGTGTTCCCGTATCCAAAACTGACAAAAATCGTATCAGAAATCAACTCAGTCGAGTTGGAAATCAAAACACACATATAAACTAACATTTCCATTTAATTACTTTTTAAAAACAACAAACTAAAATCCATTGAGGCATTTTCATAAACACTTAGATCTAGGTTCGGATACGTGTCCGATACAGACACGAAATCAATGCAAATTGACACAAAACTTACACCACAGCTAGGGGACACCTAGATCTAGGCTAGGATGCAATGAAATCAGAATAAAAATACAATTTAGAGGGTTTACCTATAGTGTGTCAAATGGCAAGAAAAGCCCCAAAATAGAGTGATTCTCCTTGCTAGACCAAATCTCCAAATTGTTCAAAAGCTGAGATTTCTCTCCATAATTAGAAAATACAGTAGTATTAGGCTCTAATGCAAGAAACTAGAGTCAAAAAGGAATTAAAATAGAATGGTTATGGATTGGGGAATAATGACAATACCTTTCCTTTTCCACAAGTTGATTCAATACAAAAGAGGCAAGAACCAAAGGAAGAGATATTATATAGGGTTGGGATTCCCTATATGGCTGGCCTAGGTAAGTGGGAAATTAAGGTTAGGGTTTAGTCTAGTGGGCTTGGGCCAAGTTTCAATGGTCATGGAAATCAATTCATGAGTCAAAAGCCTATGAACCTAATCATTAATCCTCCTATTTGAAACTTGATCCTAAGTGACTTAACTTAGGTTGACTTAAGTTAGACTAGGGTCCCACCATGCTAATCAAGTCACCATAGCTAGAGTCAACATCTAGGTTAGTCTCCAAAGTCTCAACTAACAAAAGTCAAAAATAACAATCATCACTTCAATAATTCAAAATAAATTGAAAGTTCTCAAAATGACCAAAATACCCTCAAACTAAAATGTGGTAGTGATAAATCTACCCTCCTTAAATGAATTTCGTCCTCGAAATTAAAAGGCAAAACTAAGCTGATGAGAAGGATAGACTTTCATACCTCAAGGTCCAAAAAGATGTGGGTATCACTCGCGCATCTCATCCTCCCGCTCCCAGGTAGACTCTCCTGGAGAATGATGCCTCCATGCGACGCGAACTAAGGGTATCACCTGGTTTCTCAGTACCTTCTCTCGGTGATCCACAATCTCCACTGGCTGCTCTGGATAACTGACAGTAGGTCCCACCTCAATCTCCGAATGGTCAAGTACATGGCTAGGATCAGCCACGTACCGTCTCAACTGTGATACGTGGAATACGTTGTGGACACCTACTAGTGCAGGTGGCAAGTCTAGCCTGTATGTCACATCATCGACTCTCCCGCTGATCATGAAAGGTCCGATGAAGCGCGGGCTAAGCTTACCACCTCCACTAAAACGTATGGTACCACGAGTCAGAGATATCCTCAGAAAAACCATGTCTCCGATCTAAACACAAACAAGGTCTCAAGTTACTAATAATTAAACATGATCAAACAAACACAAACAACCTACTTCTAATCCTATCTCTAATCTGTACCTTAAACTCCAAAGGCCTCCGGTGGCTATCGGCCCAATGCCGATGTCTGTCCTGCGCCATGCGAAGTCTGTCCCTGATGAGCTTCACCTTCTCGGCTGCGTCAACAACCATCTTAGGTCCCAATAAAGCTCGCTTACCAACATCATCCTAAGATAAGGGTGTACGACACCTACGCCCGTACATGAAGAAGCATAAAATTTTTTAGCAACCATAGCCCCATGCGCCCAAGTCAAAGCAGCTCTATGCGTCCAGTCAGCTCGACTCCATGCGCCCACTAAATGAAGCTCCATGCGCCCAGTCAAAGTATAACTCCATGCGCCCAAGACTAGCTCCCCCGAAAGGAGGGCGCATAGCCTGAGACATGGCTATGTGCCCAAGCCTGACTTAGTCAAAGCCACGATTAGAACGTGCACCGAAGCACATGGCCACGTCAGTCTCCACGAGCAGTCGTGCAATGAAGCATACAGCCACGTCAACGCCACGACCAAAACACGATCTCGCAGCCTATATGCGCCTACACCTATGCGCCCAAAGCATGACCGTACGCCCACGTAAGAACCAGCGTGTCTCTTCATGTGGGCACATAAAATCGTTCTAGCCCTAGAACGACTATAAACGGGGGCTTCTTTCCTCTTCAACAGACAGAACGGAGAGCATTTTCAAGACCCAAATTGCCGCACTTCTTGCCAGTGATCCGAGAGTTAGCAATTTTCTTAGGCTTATTCCCACTTTTGTAATCGGAGTGTCAATGGAGTAAAGGAGCAACTGTCGTTGGATCTCCATCGTCCTATTCCCCAGAATTATTCTTTTTGTACTCGGGGATCCTCAGCGCAGGATCTCTCAGGCGTATTCAATTTGTGGTGTTTTGCGCCAATAAAAAGAAAAGACAGCATTTTCTTCTTCTTTTTTATGTGTGTCCACAAAAATGGCGACTCTGCTGGGGACTACATTTTCCTCTAATGAGAAGGTGGTGACGCAATCCGATACCGAAAAAGTAGGGAGTACTCAGAAGATGCTAATTGTAAAATTCGATCAGCAAGCGTTCGAGGAGATGCTTTCGAGGGACGACTCTACTCTCTCAAAATCAGCGAAGCCAAACAAGTCTAGCAAGACTTGGCTTCCAAAGGCTCGCTGCACATATCCTGCTAGTGTCATAGTGGATATGCAACTGGAGGACTCTATCACCTGGGTACAGGACTCTGCCACAGAAATCCCCCAAATGGAGAAGGCTCACACTGTTCCAGGCTCTACTAGCCCAGTGACAGAGGAAAACACTCGAGACTTGGCAGAGGAAAATACTATGATGCCAAAGATCGGGGTGTACGGCACTCTGGCCAGACCCGACGAGGCTCACGAACGAAGGATGCAGAACTGGGAGAAAATAGTGCTGCTCTACCAAGCATGTGCCCAAAGCCATGCGCCCAAGGGAGTGTTTGGGCGCATAGCCCCAACCAGAACACTTCTGTCTTCAACAGGTTGGGCACTCAGAGTCATGCGCCCAAGGCTATGTGCCCGGGCTCTCTGGATCCATACTATGCGCCCACATCAAGGCGACTCAAACATGCTGTCAAGAAGCATGCGCCCAAGCCCAGTCTCCAGGACCTATGCGCCCACAGCAAAAAGGCAGGTCCCAATGTGTATAGCACGGGCTGTCTTCAAGGACATCACATAACTTAGGTGTGGGGGTTGCCCCTACACATGAACTAAGTCTGGATGTGCCTGCTCTACTTACGAACCCGCATGTAAAGCTCAGCGATACATGCAACATGGGTTGTAAGACAAAACTCCCTTCCGTTGACTTGCGCGGCATGATAAATCATAAGCGTAAAGTAAGGGAGAACATAACAATTCATAGTGCACTTCCGTGCGCTAATATTGTTAACAACTATTGTTGCTCCAAAGTAACAAGAGTGTCTCAGAGAAAGTTCGTGTTTCGACGGCTGTACTTCTCTGACGACGAGAAGCCACTATATGTCTCATCTAACATGGCTTCATGGGATCCTCCTTACGAAAGCCCCAATCAAAGACGGTGGACTACCAACCCAACCTTCTCTCTCAGTTCCACAAGAAGGAGAAGACGAAGTCTACCAACAGATGGCCAACGGGCTGTCACATCTGAAGGAGTCTATATGGGCACTCGATCAAAGGCAAAATTTCGTATAGGCGATGAAGATTCCCAAGCCGGGGGTAGCATTCTCTCAGAATCTGAAGCAGATAACCCCCACACTGGGGGTAGCCTTCTAGAAGACGATGATCCCTCCGAATCCAATGGCGACTATCTACGTACATAATGGATGAAGAAAGACCTGAAGATGAAGGACTTATCCACTCGGAGACAGACAGTATCAGCACCAGTTGCACTACTTCCTCTGCTCATCCTCGGATGCTATCTACGTACATAATGGATGGAGAAAGACCTGAAGAAGCCAGTGATCAGACTAGTAAACGGCTAGAGGGTCTCGAAACAGCATTCGCCAAGATCACTGATATGCTTACCAGTATCATGGCAGTCCAAGCTGCTGGAGCTGTTCTTCCACCTCAGCAAAATGCCTCAGCCCACGCTCATCTGGCTCATAGCAACAACCCTCCTGCCCTACAAAAGGAGTATTATTCTGTTGCACCTCCTCCAAATCTTACAAATACTGGGGGTGGTCCTTCGCCGACAACACCTGACAACCGCTCAGCGGCTGTTTTCCAACACCTGCTCAATTAACAGGATGCAATTGATTCCCTGGTTTCTCGCCTCGACACCATCTCACACAAAGATGAGCTGCAGAAGATGGGGATATCTCAACCGTATTCTCCTGAGTGGGAGAACGCTACCTGCCCTCCTAACTACAAGCCGCTAACGCTGAATTCATTCGATGGCTTGACTTTCCCTCGTCAGCACATGACGTATTTCAACACGCAAACTCTGCACTTGCCCCTAGACGATCCATTTCTGTCAAAGCTGTTTATTAGCACCTTGTAGGGGGTAGCCTTCGAATATTTCTGCAGTCTGCCTGACGGGTGTATCAATTCATTCAAAGACTTGGAGAGGTTGTTCCTCAACAGGTTTTACGAGAGTGGCATGCATGTTAGTATGTCCACTCATATCGAGACCAAGCAAAGGAAGACTGAATCTGTCATTGCCTTTATTGAACGCTTCAGATGACTAGCACTGAAGATGCCCTTCGGCATACCAGACTCAGAACTTATGGATACTTGTCGATATAACTTCCTTCCTACAGTGAAGTTTTGTCTAGGTATACATAAATATGATACATGTTCCACTTTCATTGGGGCCGCTGATGCTACTAAAAATGATGTTCCTAACTTGGAACTACTGGGGCTGAAGACACCCAAATCTGAGGACAAAGGCAAGCATCCTTAGACTATCCCTGTTCGTGGGGGTAATGGAAAAGAAGTCTTAAAGGTCGACACATCCAAAGGAGCTTCCAATTCTCAAGGCGTCACCGACAAGCCTAAGGAGACCTTCTCCTTCGATGAAGACGATGTCATCGCTATCTTCCACACATTAACGATGGGTAATAAGCTGACATTGCCCCCCACCACGATGTCCTACAGAGGCGAGCCAACTCAATGATCCCAAGTACTGTCATTACCATCAGTACGTGCATCACTCCACCAAGGACTCAATCGTCCTGAAGAAGAAGATACTACAGCTTATCAACAGCCAAGTGATCAATCTCGAAGCTGAAGACAAGGTCGTATCTGCTAACATGATCTCTCTTCAGTTTGGCAATTTTTCTTCTATAGAAGTCCCAAACGGCGTGGTCCCGATCCCCAAGGCAATGATGGAAGTCGTCAACCTACAACCAGCTCGCAACTCAACCTTGGTCCCACTCACAACTGGATGTGGTGAGATCATGTGGGTCCATCAGGACATTGTCCAAGTAGTGATGCAGGGGGTTGCACCTCCCAAAGCAAGAAGGGGCAAGAAGTTTAAGCCATGCCACATGGTATCCTCCCCCATCTACGAGGTTCTATCTGGCGAGACGCGATCGGGGAAGACTTATCTTCGAACGTATGATCCCGCACAAGAAGAAGCACTGCCTTCTCAAGCTCCTACTCCCCCTACAAGCTTAGAAGTCGGCCCGTCCAAGCCTCAAACCACATCCAAGCCGAAGGAGACACGGCTTGACAAGTATCTAAAGGCGCCAGCTCCAGAAGGCATGGATCGACCCTATAACTTTGACATACTAGCTCAGCTAGCCAATACACCCGCCAGGTTGTCTCTGTTCGATCTATTACGACTCTCCAAAGAAATTTGAAAGGCCTTAAGTGAGGCATTTCTAATGCAGACTTTTACCTAGCTGAGGTCAAAGCTCCCGCCGAAGATCCTGTCTCCTTCCCCCACTGTCACAGTACTATGGAAGTGGTACCCAACTTCACCTTCTCATAGGAGGACATGCTACTCAAAAATAATCGTCATGATAGACCCATATACTATACAGGGTATATCGGGGTGATCAAGGTGGACCGCATGCATATCGATCCAAGATCCTCCCTCAGCATTATTCCAAGAAGCCTGCTTCAAATCATGAGAATTCCTCTGCACAAGTTATCCGCAACCAACACAACTATCATGGCTTTCAATGCTGGTCGAAGCCATCCTTTGGGTAAGATCCGTCTCAAATGCCAGATCGGTGATCTCCGAACGGAGGTCTCCTGCTATGTGATCGATGCTAATGTATCCTACAACGTCTTGCTGGGACGTCCATGGATACATGAGAACATGATCGTCCCTTCCACACTTCACCAGTGCTTCAAGTACGTCAACAGCGACAGTGTAGTGAAGACAAAATTTGCTGACGTCGATCCTTTCAAGGGCATCGAAGATTACAATAGAGATTCAGTACTTTACCAATCTCAACCCCCCAAGGATGATGGCAATGAAGCTGACAATGAAGCTGAAGCACCTCCATCCCCCAACGTTGGTCCCCTGAATGTCCGAGTCAAAGGACGTACTACTCCAAAAAGTACCCCAAAGCCTCTCACAATCTGGGTGAAGAAGAGGAAACCCAACAAAGTCAAACCATTGACTATCACTCTCAACAAAACACCCAAGGGGGAAACTACTGATGCCCATCCTCCCAATCCTGAAGAATTACCCTATGTGGTGAACTCGGCCAAGACTGTGGCTCCTCTTCCAGATGATGACCCTCTTATTGAGTATATCAATACTCAGAATAATGTACCTTCAGCGGATGATGTTATCCCTGAAGAAAAACTTACGTATTTCTTTAGTAAAGGTTTATCTTTGAACTACTACGATGTCTATCAATCTGTAAACCATTACATAGATACGATATATGCCCTAGAAAACGGCATAGGACCAAACCTCTGTATGCCGGTCATGATGCCTCTCCTACGGGAAAAAGTCTATCCAGAAGATATCCACTACTTCATCATTCCAGCCAGAAAGAAAGATGAAGAGCTAATCATCTTCGGTCGTATAATTGGCAAGAGAAAGTTCATTACAGACTCTACTCCTCCCAAGTACAACACAGAAGCTGACTATGACATTAGAAAAATGTAACTTTTTTGGTATAGTCGGCAGGCCAAGAATATCATCCAGAATATGGGATATGACATCAAAAGCGACAAAGGGCTAAATTACGGCCGAGAACGACAGTTGCCAATTCGACACTTTCGCCTCCCGGCAAACCCGAGAACTACTACCAACGAAACGATATTGGTTTGGGTTATGTCTCTCCTCCAATAACTCCCGAAAGATCAGATGATAAAGTAGATCGTTGTTCTCATTCTTCTGATTCCTCCCTCTGGGACTCAGATTCCAGTATTGGCGACATGTTCAAGACAACTATGTCCGTCCACATGGTTTCTGTCGACCAAGTTACAGACGATGTCCAATCAATCGAACTCGAACAATGGGCTTAAAAGATGGACACCAGGTGGGAGCTGTGCTTTGAACAACGTGAACCACCTACCGAAGACGAAGTCATCTAAGTCAATCTAGGAGATGAAGCATCATTCAAACCAATCTTCATCAGCAAAAGCTTGCCTGACGATGAACGCAGTCTCTTATACAGCTTATAAGAGAATACATCGACGTCTTCACCTGGAGCTTTGAAGACATGCCAGGCTTGGACCCTGAAGTTGTCGTGCACCGCCTGAACATTTCGTCTAAAGCTATGCCAGTAAAACAGCAACAACGGTGATTTCGACTAGACATCATGGAAGCCATTGAAAATGAAGTCAAAAAGCTCATCGCCAGTGGATTCATTCGCGAGGAATAACATCCCGACTGGGTTGTCAATATCGTTCTAGTCATAAAAAAGAACGGTAAAGTTTGAGTCTGCATCGACTACCATGATTTGAACTCTGTATGTTCGAAAGACAAGTTTCCTCTATCGATCACCGACGTAATAATCGACAACACTTGCGACTTCGAAAGGATGTCCTTCATGGATGGGTTCTCAGGCTACAACCAGATCAAGTTGTTCCCCGACTACGAGAAGCACACATCTTTTCGAACACCGTTGGGGGTATACTGCTATACAGTGATGCCTTTTGGATTGAAGAATGCAGGGGCAACATATCAGCGAGCCATGAACACAATTTTTTGCGATCATTTGTGCATAACTGTGGAGTGCTATGTAGACGATATTGCAGTCAAAAGTCATCTCAAAGGCAACCACCTCCAAGACTTGAGAACGGTGTTCGAACTAATACGTGCATACCAATTCAAGATGAATCCAACCAAGTCTTTTCTTGGAGTCTCCAGCGGCAAGTTCCTTGGTTTCATCATCACTTCAAAGGGTATACATCTGGACTCGGAGAAAGTAAAGGCTATTCTCGACATGCATCCTCTAAGGAACCTCAAAGAGCTACGCGGACTACATAAAAGACTTGCTTACATCAGACGATTCATTTCGAACCTCTCTGAAAGGTGTCAACCATCCACTCAGCTCATGAAGAAAGGCGTATCTTTCGTCTGGACTGAACAATGTCAACGAGCATTCGACGATATCAAAGCATATCTTACAAGCCCTCCAGTACTGGTAGCCCCAATAATAGGGAAGCACTTCTTACTATATGTCCACACCATGGATCATTCCCTTGGCGCCCTCTTAGCTCAGAAGAACGAAGGCGGCCATGAACATGCAATTTACTACCTCAGCCGCATAATGGTGGGTACCGAGCACAGATACACACCGGTAGAGAAGGAATGCCTCGTACTAGTATTTGCCATCCAAAAGACATGCTACTATGTGTCTGGGCAGACTATCCACATCATATTCAAAGTCAACCCTCTTAGAATACTCATGACTAAGCCGGGTTCTCTCAATTCCCGTTTAGCTACATAGGCAATGCTGTTGGCCCTATATGATATGATCTTCGTCCCTCAGAAGGCAGTAAAAGGTCAAGCATTAGCTGATTTCCTAGCAGCTCATCCGGTGCCGGAGTCGTCCAAACTCTACGACGAAATCCTCGACGAAGTGGTAGAGTCTAACACTGCAACTGAAGAAATCCCTATTTAGCAAATATTCTTTGACGATGCATCAAGAACAGGGCCCAAAGGAAACATCGTGGCTGGAGTAGGCGTTGTGCTTGTGTCACATGATCATCTGGTCATACACCGTGCATATTCTCTCGTGGAACCATGCACCAACAATGTAGCCGAATATAATACCCTAATAATCGGCCTACAACTGGCAAAGCAACTTGGAGTTGACTATCTAGAGGCTTATGGTGATTCCAAGCTAATAGTTAGTCAGGTCCGAGGGGATTACGAAGTTCGCCACGAAGATCTCATCCCCTACCACCGAGCAACAATCGAGCTGGCGTCTACTTTTGCTGGATTCTTCATCGAACATGTGTCTCGACTACAGAATATAGAAGAAGATGCTCTAGCCGGTCTTGCTGCTTTTTTGACCGTTCCCACCAATACTCAGCAGTCGATCACAGTGTCTGGTCGAAAATTATTCTGTGTGAAAGATGCCTTGCATATTCATCACAGTTATGCAGCGGAAACAAACGTCGATGCTAAAGACTGGACATTTTCCTTCATAGACTATGCTGTCTATGGAATCCTCCCTGAGGACCTGAAGGAAGCAGTATCCATCTAAAGGCGATCCGTCAAATTTTACTACGACGCAGCTACCAAGATGCTGTACCGACGCTCTTACGATGGACTACTGTTACGATGCTTATCAGACACAGAAGCTAAGCATACACTCCGGGAGGCTCACGATGGAGCTTGTGGTGCACATCAACCAGGCCCCAAATTACAAGATCGTCTTAAAAGAATGGGTTATTACTAGCCCATAATAATAGCGGATGCTGTTGAATATACAAAGAAGTGTAGAGCTTGCCAGTTCCATGCCGACTTCATTCATCAACCTTCGGAGTTTCTACACCCGACGGTAGCATCTTGGCCATTTGAAGCCTGGGGTATGGATATTATAAGACCAATAAGCCCGCCATCCTTCAAAGGACATTGGTTCATCCTAGCTATAACCGATTACTTCTCCAAATGGGCGGAAGCTATACCGCTCACCGAAGTGAAGACGTCAAACGTGATCAGTTTCATCAAACATTACGTCATCTACCGCTTCGGCCTACCTCGCAGGATCATCCATGACAAGGGTCCACAGTTCGTAAGCTATGCATTCTATCGGTAAAGCGATAAGAATCGAGTCCAGAACGTAGCCTCTAATGCCTACAATTCAGCGGCTAACGGGTTAGCCGAAGCCTTCAACAAAACTATCACAAAACTTCTCAAGAAGTTAGTGTCTTCAAATAAGCACGATTGGAATGAGAAGCTCGGTGAATGTCTATGGGCCTATCGTACAACGGTCCGAACTCCAACAGGCAGTACGTCATTCTCTCTGGTTTTGGGGAGCAAAGCAGTTCTTCCCCTAGAAATCCAGATTCCTTCCTTCGGGTAGCCCTAGCCAGCGAGCTGACAACTGAAGAGAGCTACCGTCTGCGACTCCAAGAGCTTGAAGCGCTAGACAAAAAATGCTTGTTAGCTCAGTAGCGCATTGAGCTATACCAAGCACGCCTTTCCAGAGCCTTCAATAAAAAAGTAAAAGAAAGGGTCTTCCAAGTCGGTGATCTGGTCCTAGCAGTGAGAAGACCGATGGTCATGACGCACAAAATAAAAGGGAAATTCTAGCCTAAATGGGAAGGTCCTTTCGTCATAGAATTGGTGTATTCCAATGGTGCGTACCGGCTAACCAAGCCCGATGGTGACTTGCTCATAATACCTATCAATGGCAAGTTCCTAAAGAAATACTATGCGTACTCTTTTTTGTTCACATATGTTCAGTCATGTAAATGTACAGTTCGATGTTTATATGATTCCAAAAAAAACTATCTAACTATTATCCGTATTTCAAGTGTCTAGAATACGCCCTGGATAATAGGTCCTCTAAATATTTCCCCAGTGGAATCATTTTCATTTTTGACTCAGTCCAAACTCAGTTTGACGAAAACAAATCACGTCCCTATTACCTCTGAATTATTTTTCGATAATTATTTCCCCAGCAAAATGATCAAATATTTTGCCACGTCCACAGAACCTCTGAGCAATGCATTCATCAAAGATAGTCATGTCCATACTCCCTCTGAACTATCCACTCCCACCTAAATGTTACATATCTTTCCACGTCCATATTACCTTTGGTCAGATATAGAACATCCTCTGCTATTACGTCCATATTACCTCTACTAGCAGCTTCATTCAACTTATTATCTATATTCGAATAGCTTGAATATAAAATGGATAATAGGTCCACATCAAAATTCTCCAACGGAATACCCACCAGAAAATATCTCTGCTACGTCCATATTACCTCTAGCACCAATATTTCACAAAATCATATTCACTTATGAAAAGATTCTTTATTTTGTACTTCAACATCTATCAAGAGACATAAATAAGGTACAAGAGCCGTAACGGCTAGAAAAAGAAAAGATGAGAGTTACAAAAATCTACGGGATACACAGGCGATTGATGTTGTCCCTTAGAGCCATAATTTCGGCCTCAGACTTCACAGTAGCTTGGCGTCGTGCCTCTTCCGGACGAGCGGCTTCATCTTCGAAGAGGATCAGACTGTGATGCTTCCCCTCCAACTTCGCCAGCTGCTCTTCTAAACGGGCAGAAGCGGTGGCAGTCATGGCAGCCTGGGACAAATAATCCTCATGTTCAGATGTCGCTGCCCTCAAGTCGGCTTCCAGCTGGGCAATCTCGTTCCTGACCTACGCAATGTGATTGTGCTTTTCAGTGATTTGCACAGCCAGCCTGTTCTTCAAGGCAGCACGTGCCTCACTCGAAACATTGAACTGGCCATACTGGTCAGCCAACTCGCCAATCTCTTGGGTCAGAACGTCCTTCCTTGTTTGGAAGGTAGCCTTCTCCTCCGTAAGAGATGTCATCAAAGCGTCGTCCTCTGCATGGAACATTGATGTCAGACTCCGTTGCTTGTTGTCTCGGATCCTGGCCACTTGACCCTCCAGGTCATTCAGGACCTTCCTCAGAGTGTTGGCCCACTCCTCATAGTTGGCTATGCTCTCGAGGGCCACTACCTGACATTCGGCAACAGCCTTCACGGGGCCGAAGTCAGCGCTCCGATTCAAGACTCCAGGAAGCTTCACCTTCAACACTGAGTAGAAAGCTCTTACAACTTCCTGGGCTATCTCGTCATCTTCGGTGGAGGTCGTCGAAGAAGAAGCTTGGAAAGTTTCCTCTACTTCAGGAAGGAATACCTGACAAGAAGCCAAACCTGACAAGAAAATCCATTCCACCAAAAACTACTCTTGATTATCACGTGTCACGTCCATATTACCTCTGATACCGATAGTCTTCCAACTTGACGTATGTACCCAACCCGAGATAAAAGGGTTTATTTATAGGCACGGGCCACTTCTTATGCGCCCACATACTCTATGCGCCTACTATCGTGTATGCGCCTACCGCAGCCTGTGCACCCACATGAAGGACCAGTTCTCTGTATACTATGCGACTGTCTCTTGCTGACGTGGACGGCGTATAAAGGATGGACTGCTTCAAATTATGTTTCGATGAATCTGTTAGTTCGGATTTTGAGGCAAATCTTAACAGTTGTATCTCCCAGGCAGGCTGGCTGAAATACTATGCGCCCAGGAGAAGAGTCGTGCTATGTGCCCATTGTCTCGCGAGAAGGGGGTCCTGTACAAGCATGAAAATTTTCAGCAAACATAGCCCCATGCGCCCAAGTCTAAGTAGCTCCATGCGCCCAGTCAGCTCGACTCCATGCGCCCACTAAATAAAGCTCCATGCGCTCAGTCCAAGTATAACTCCATGCGCCCAAGACTAGCTCCTCCAAAAGGAGGGCACATAGCCTAAGACATGGCTATGCGCCCAAGCCTGACTCAGTCAAAGCCACGATCAGAATGTGTACCCAAGCGCATGGCCACGTCAGTCTCCACGAGCAGTCGTGCACCGAAGTATGCGACTACGTCAACACCACGACAAACCCACGATCTCGCAGCATGTATGCACCTACACCTATGCGCCCAAAGTAGGACCATGTGCCCACGTAAGAACCAGTCTTCATGTGGGCGTATAACATCGTTCCAGTCCAAGAACGACTATAAAAGGGGGGCTTCTTCCCTCTTCAACAGACAGAACGGTGAGCACTTTCAAGAGCCAAATTGCTGCACTTCTTGCCAGTGAGCCGAGAGTTAGCAATTTTCTTAGGTTTTCTCCCACTTTTGTAATCGGAGTGTCAACGGAGTAAAGGAGCAACTGCCACTCGATCTCCATCATCCCATTCTCCAGAATTCTTCTTTTTGTACTCGGAGATCCTCAGCGCAGGATCTCTCAGGCGTACTCGATTTGTGGTGCCTTATGCCAATAAAAAGAAAAGACAGTGTTTTCTTCTTCTTCTTTTTTGTGTGTCCACAGTACATCGCCTCGAAAGGTGACATCTCAATGCTGGCCTGAAAACTGTTATTGTAAGAAAACTCCACCAAGTGCAGGTGATCCTTCCAGGATCCTCCAAAATCTAAGACGTATGTCCGTAGAATGTCCTCGAGCGTCTGAATAGTCCTCTCTGACTGTTCGTCCGTCTGAGGGTGGTATGTAGTACTAAACTTGAGCTGAGAGCCCAAACTAGTCTGCAGACTCCGCCAGAAATGGAAAGTAAAGCGACTATCCCGATCCGAGACGATGCTGACCGGAACCCTATGAATCCTGACAATCTGCCGCATGTACATCTCTGCAAGTCTCTCAGTCGACGTACCCACTTTAAATGGCAAAAAGTGGGCCGATTTGGTCAACCTGTCTACGATGACCCCAATTACGTCTTTTCCTCCTGGTGTACGTGGCAATCCAGAAACAAAATCCATCGTGATGTGCTCCCACTTCCACTCTGGAATGGGCAATGGCTGCAACAAACCTCCTGGTCTCTGCCTCTCTGCCTTGACCTGCTGACAGACCAAATATCTGGCTACGAAGTGAGCTACCTCCCGCTTCATCCCATACCACCAGACGTGCTCCCTCCGAATCTAGTACATCTTGCTAGCACCAGGATGTATAGAGTACTAAGATCAGTGGGCCTCCTATATGACCTGCTTCCTGAACTCTCCACTGGGCACACACAGCCTGGAACCGTGTCTCAAAGCACCATCCTCTGCCATAGTAAACTCACCATCCACCAGCCCTGCTTGAACCTGCTCTCGAATACATCGTAGAGAAACATCCTCGAACTGTGTCGACTTGATCCTCTTCATCAAGTCTGACTGAATCTGAAGGCCCCACATCTGCATCTGAACTCCTAGCACAATCACCTCAATCCCCAGGCTCTCCAAATCTGCTATCAAGTGATAATTCATAGTCAAATACATGACTGTCGGATACCTACTCAAGGCATCGACAACCACTTTGGCCTTCCCTAGGTGATACTGTAGTAAAATGTCGAAGTCCTTTATCAACTACAACCACCTGCGCTGCCTCATGTTGAGCTCCTTCTGTGTAAACACATACTTCAAGCTCTTATGATCTGTGAAGATCTCTACCCTCTCTCCATATAAGTAGTATTTCCATAACTTCAAAGCAAATATCACTGCTGCCAACTACAAGTCGTGGGTAGGGTAGTTCTTCTCATGGGAACGTAACTGTCAAGAAGCATAGGCAATCACCTTCCCATGCTGTTGTAAGACATACCCCAAACCCTTCCCCGAGGCGTCACTGTAGATAGTGAACCCTCCTGATCCTGATGGCAATGTCAGAATCGGATCTATCATCAGCCGCTTCTTCAACTCATCAAAAGCGACCTGACACTCCTCTGACCAAACAAACTCTGTATCCTTCCGGGTCAGCCTAGTCAACGGCTCTACAATCCGGGAGAAATCCTATACGAACCTCCTGTAATAGCCTGCCAGTCCCAAGAAGCTTCTGATCTCTGCTACTGAACTCGGTACCGACCAAGCCTCAACTGTCGCGATCTTCTACGGGTCCATTGAGATCCCATCTCCAGTCACCACATGACCCAAGAAGTCAACTCTGTCCAGAAAGAACTCGCACTTCGAGAGCTTGCCATAAATCTTCTTCCTCCTGAGTGTCTCCAGAACCACTCTCAAGTACTCCTCATGCTCCTCCTCAGTCTTCGAATACACCTGGATATCATCGATAAATACTACCACGAACTTGTCCAAGAACTGGTGGAACACCTTGTTCATCAAGTTCATAAATACTACCGGGGCGTTGGTCAGTCCAAACGGCATAACCAAGAACTCAAATTGACCATACCGCGTCCTGAATGCGGTCTTCGGGATATCCTCCTTCTTCACCTTTACATGATGATAATCGGACCTCAGATCAATCTTCGAGAAAACCCGAGCTCCGTTCAACTGATCAGAAAGATCATCAATCCGCATCAGTGGGTATCTATTCTTGATCATGAGGTTGTTGAGTGCCCTATAGTCGATACACATCCGTACCGACCCATCCTTCTTGGGTACAAAGAGTACTGGAGCACCCCAAGGTGAAGAACTCGATCGGATGAAGCCCTTCTCCTGCAGCTCATCTACCTGCTTCTTCAATTCCACCAACTTACTGTTGTTCACTCGATAGACATGCTGAGAAATCGGTTCTGTGCCAAAAACTAAGTCTATCAAGAACTCAACATCTCTGTCTGGTAGAAGTCCTGGCAAATCCTCTGGAAAGACGTCCATGAACTCCGCAATCAAAGGATGTGGAACCGCCTGCTCCTCCACTGAAACTCCACAGAAAAGTCTACTGCTCTGCCCTGCCTGCCGTCGGGTGAACTCGAACTCTGGCTCCCCTGGCGCTCTGAACAGAACTCTACCCCAGCGACAATCTATGCTGGAGTGGTTCCTGCTCAACCAATCCAAACCTAATACGATATCATAGTTCGGTAGTGGCATTACGAGCAGACTTACCTCCAACTCTCGGCCTCCCAAAATAACACTCCGCCCTCTGCAAACATCACTTACGAGGATAATACAACCCCCAGTCGTGATCTTGTAGGTCCTAGGAAATGATTCAGATACTAGGCAGTGTCTAACAGCAAATGATACAGATACAAAACTGTGGAAATCCCCGGAATCAAATAAGGCGAAAACGTGAATGGAGTCGAGTAGAACAGAACCTGTGATTAGCTTCCCAATAGCCTCTGCATCTTCGGCCGCCATAGCGAAAGGTCGCCCCTGTTGGCCTCCCCTGGCCTGCTGCTGGTGCTGCACAAACCGCTGCTGCTGAGTCGGCAGCGGTCCCTTCTGCTGAACTACTTGGGCTCTGGCATCTGCTCTCTAAGCTGCTCCTTCCGAAGATAGAGGGCACTCCCTCAGCTGGTGCTCTGCCGACCCACAAAGTAGGCATCTCCTGTCACGACCCGTACCCGCTTTTCGGATACGAGACGTGTCCAAGCCAGCCTACACCGCAGAGTCGGCGATAGAACGCTGTCAAGCCCGCAAGAAATAAATACTCAAAATCACAAAATATAATATTTGCTGCTCATTCATATTTCTAAATTTGTTACAACATTTACAACATTTATGATTAAAGAAAATACAAAGTTTTACAATTAATGAAATTGAGTACAACTGCTATCTATTTCTAGGTTATCCTCAGCATACCCAAGTCTTTCCATTGCTAAGAGTGATCGCGGCTAAACCTGAAAAATGTAGATTTCCAGTCAGGAATGGAACAAGTACACAAACCGACGACAATGCAAAAACACAATAGAATTAACAAGACATAAAAATAACATATGAGAGATAAAAACTGAAAGATAACTGATGACATAGCACGATAGAGATGTAAAGAAAAAATAAAAGACATCTACCTATGTGTTGTGAAATATCATTTTCAACATGTGAACGGCTAGGGGGTAAATACGGCTCACTGCACGTGTCGTGTGCAGCTGCTATCATGCAAGATTAGACATATTGGGATAGTTCTGGGTAGTCCACATGTATACTAAGATATTTTCCCTCCCAACTACTCCGTGTGACAAACGTGTCAACAAGCAGCAAGATATATGTATAGACATAAAATAAAAAGACTACTATGAATCGAAAAGCAATCAGAAAGTGCACTTGCCTGAGGTCCTTAGCTGGAGAAACCAATAATACTATACCACTAAATGAGCCATAATCAATCAACACATGCAGAAGTCTCCAGATGCTGAAATAAATAGTACCAACGTTCTCAGAATAGTCAAATTAGCTAGGATTGCCTGTCCTTAAGTCCAATTATGGACACACGGGCAAAATGGTAATTTCGGGCAAAAATAATATCCGTCGTTGGACCCACTTTGCACCGAAAAGCGTGCCAGAGTCAACGGTCTCTAAAGTCGTCAAACTACATGTCTACGGATCCGGTTTTTCGATACGAACCCAACCGTATGTTCAAAGATGTATTCCGACGGGCCGTGAACAAAATTGCCCGTTGAGTGGGACCTTGGGGCCCGCAAAATGATGTACGATTCAACTGTCTAAGAATTGGACCAAACTTGGCATACAGGACCCGAAAAATGATACTGTCATGCTGGCGCAAGTTTCGTCTCGATCTGACGAGCGCGCACAAAGTTATGACTGAATTTGCATTGCACGGATACGGAACGATTCCGACGGATACGCATCAAATTCGTCGCGCACACGCAACCAATTTGAATTCCGTCAAAGCCTACACGACCAAGAAGCCTTTACGCAGCTTTCGATGCTTTCGTTTCGCGACAACGTCGCCCGGAATGGCGGGACGCACGTCGTGTGGATGGTTTTTCATATTTTTAAAATAGGTTTTTTGGGGTGTTTGGAACTGGTTTTATTTACAAACTAATGGATAGAAAATTACGAATAAATATTCGATGTAAAGCCATTCATATTGATTACAACTCTGTTCTTTTAGATTTCTAAAATTCTTGATATCTAGTCAGAAAGTCGACTCCCAAAACAGCGTTCCGGGACAGTCTAAAACACCGAGAAATCGAGTTTTTTCCTCGATTTAGAACTCGATTTCTATCGCACATGGTGCGAATCGACATAAACTAATTGAAGGGATAAAAAGGTGGTAGGGTGTGATCATACCAGAGAAAGAAGGTCGGGAATCGGTTGAGAGACGAGGAAGAAAACTCCTCGCGAAGTTAGGCTTCCAACTACCATTGCTGCTGCTGTTTCGCGCCTGTGCGCGCGCATGCGCGCGCGCGGCCGTCCGCCGCCAGCCGACGGTGGCTGCGGCGCCTCACGGCCGCCTGGACGGCGCGCCTGGGCCTGGGGTCGGGGCGAGGAGTTTAGGGTTTGGGTTTTGGTGTCTCCCTCTGCTCGAACTTCGACTTCTATATATACATACTATATATATGCGTAACACCCCACAGTTTGGGCTGTGATGGTTCAGCTGAGGGGTTTTGGGCCTGGCTAGGCCGGCTGGTTGGGCTGGGATTTTACTTAAGTGTATATATATACACATACATAAATAGTTAAATACCTATGTGCGTATATATATATATATATATATATATATATATATATATATATATATATATATATACATATATATATATACACAAATAAATAGTTAAATACTTATGTATATATATATACACACATATACATATATTTATGTAATATATATATATATATATATATATATATATATATATATATATATATATATATATATATATATAAATATATATTTCTATATATATATATATATATTTATATATATATGTATATATTTTTTATATATATATATATATATATATATATATATATAAATACATAATTACACACACATAAATATAATCTATATATTTATATATACGTACACATACACATATTTCTATAATGCATTTATATATACATACAAGTACCCACACAGATGGTATATCCATATATTCACTCACAGATATTTATCTATGCATCCACCTATATATATATTATACATATATATATATATACACATATATCTTTTGTTAAAAAATAAAATGATAATAACTCATAATAATAAATAATTTATATTTAATAACCATAATAATAATATTAATATTGTATAACTCCAATAAAGTAATAATAATAACGAAATTCAATAAGCCAATAATGGTGTACATGCCTTTGCGTACAGTCCAATACTCCAGAATATGCAAGGAACTATTTTATACCAATATCCTTGAATATTAACTAATAAGGATATTTATAATATTTAAATAAAAATGCTTAGAAATATCCACTGGATCACTAAAATGGGATATGACACAATCATAACAAAAATACATCAACACGAATGTCACTGGACGTACCGCATGACTACATGGGCTTGGGCTCGGTTCGAGTCCAGTTTGACTAGTTTGGTACAACCGGGTCTCCTAAACGTCAAATAGTATTAATAATGAATAATTAAACTAGTTATAACGGTTATGTCACAACTTGGCCTGGTTTTCCTAGTTAGGACATCACTATGACTCGGTCTTCCTCTACCATGACTAAACACTAGTCAAAGCACGCCACTGAGTTATCCGTGCCATGATTCCTAGTCACCGTGTACTCCAAATCTCAACTATGGCTAAAATCATCCACCGTAATAATTAACTATTTAATTATTTATAAAATTCTAAAATTACTATTTAAATCAAATAAATAATAAAAATATTTTGAAAATTTTTGGGAAGGGAGGCTACAAATTTACCCACCTTAAACATAAGTTTGTCCTCGAAATTCTAATTTATAACTATTTCTTAAATTTTAAAATCTAGTATTCCCTTAATCTCCTCAAATTTAATTTCTCCAAAAATATTTCTATGTCCTTCTCTAGTCATTGGGTATTTACGAAATCTCGAGGACTTCTACCCACCTTTGGTCATACTACTCCCTTGAAACACAGGTAACTAAAATCATATAATCTTCTAACTAGTGACTAATAATTCTACCAAAATATCTAGGACATATGGTATCTATAATCTCTCATATCTATAAACAACCAAACATTCAATAGTCAAGCAGTATTATACTATAATTTAAGAATTTCTAATGAATCCTAGACAGCACGATCATTCGTCACCTCGGAATAGGAAGGGACGAGAATTAATGGTACAAGAAAGCAAGGGAGAATAACCGAGAACGAATACGAAGTTTCAAAGACGGTAAAGAAATTTCTAATGATGCAGGTAGAAAGAAAGCTTACGAACCATTTACCTATTTGCTAGATTAGGCGACTCTAGTCCAGTCACTTGCTAAATCGAAGGACTCCTCGTTTCCTCGAGGGCTTGCAATCCATGCAATACAGAAGTCTCGTTCTCAAAATTCTAATTCAAACAAGATTCCATAATTGAATAAAATTTGAGAAATCAAGATTGTGGTCTTAATGGGTTCTCTATTTGGGCATAGTCATTGGTTGGATGAATATTGAGTTTCAATCTATATGGACTAGACAAGATTCCAACGATAAAACTCTCCCTACTATATTAGGGTAACCTAGAATAGGGTTCCTTTTAAGTGGTTGAGCTAGTTGCTAGTCGGGTTGGTTAGCTAGGTCCATAAGCCTGAAATGCGCATTCAGTGACCTTTGTGTTTAAGTAGCACATGAGGCCTCAATTGGGTGGACGCTAGTGGCATGTGCGTAGTGGGTTTTGAGCATGTCACAACCGTATATTGGGTCGAATGAACTGAATCAAGGTTGAGGATCTAGTGGATGTTGGAAAGTATACCGGTACTATCGTAAAGGTTATAACTAGTCCTCTTAACTTGAAAGTCGTAGCACAAAATAGAGTACAAGGGGACGAGTTTGAGTGGGACATGATATACCTAGACAAAGGTGGACTCGTCTAGATCTTGCATATGAAATCTGTTGGAAGGTAACAGTTGGTCTCGTGCTCCGAATAGTAATGACACGGCCGGGGACACAAAATGATCTAAATGGAAGGTGGGAGTCCATGGGGTACTAATTATCATGCTAATGGAAATTATTCTAATCAATCGGTAATCCTCGTATATCCCTAAATTTCAGAAGGCTTACGGTCTACCCACCTTAGAAGCTAGGATATGGTTTTAGGAATGGTAAGGTTTAGAAGGATTTCAAAGTCTAGATATTTACCTCGACTTTTGTTAATAAAGAGTAAGGCACGGTGCAACGGAATATGATAGATGTAAGTCAAGTTTATTCCTCAATAAATGAGAGACGAGGGTGTACATGGTCGATAAAATAGAGTAACAAACACATCCATAGTATACAAGAGTTATTGACGGAGTAACCAGCTCTAAGGCACGCCATATGAAAAATTCTAACAACTGAGTCGTGAATTCCTATTTGTGTCAATCCTGCCAGACTATGGTCACAAGGATTCTAGTGGTATGGGCTGGCTGATGGTAGCAACACTTGTGTATACAGCTATCATAGCCAAAGGGATACTCCGTATCTATCTACCAATTATGAGCTTTCGTCTTTCCAATCAGTGAAAGACAAAAATAATAAAGAGTTAAAGAGAGATGTGATTGAATACAATGATTCAAAGGCAAATATATAGTTCAAGAGGAACTGTCAAAGCAGTCGCGGATGAGATCCTGGATATCTCTATATCTCAGTCCACGTAGGGTAATTAAATGAAGAGCGAACCAAATGCATCATGGTTGATCAGACCGTAATACAATGATTCTGATTAGACAATATGTTAGCGGGCGTCCCCAATAAACGTATGTTTCGAATCAAGCTTGATAAAAGAGTAAGCTTGCAAAACTAGGCTGTAATAGCAGTATTGGTCAAGGTAGTCGAAATACAAGTATGCGAGATTTTTGGAAGGAGGAGATAGTAGTTCGAATTTTGAGATAATTAAGACCTTACCTGGTGTTCTTGCCTATACAGTCAACCTATTATCTTCTTATCCATGAGGCCTCGGTCGACAAATGGGTTATGGAACTCCAAATCCTATATTCTAGGTAAATCTATTTGTGTTAGTCAATTACCTCGTTAATAGATCACGAGGACCACAGAATGCTAGGTTGGGAGACACGCTATTCAACTTACAGATCTTTCACTAGTATTGGTTTTGGATCTTAGGATCATACAGGGCAGTCCCTATCCTCTATAGTATCCTAAACTTCTAATCACATCTGAAGTCATTTCACCGAGAATTATGCCTCGCCCGTATACTCTAGCTGTGGCAAACCCTTGGTTCCATGATTCAATTGTGATAGGCTATCAGGTACTCTACCTTACATTGACACAAGGGTATTTTAGATCTATAGAGGGTTAACTAGGACATAGTTTTAGCAATGATCCTTAAACTACAATTCATCGAAATGATTTCAGTTCTATGGGCTGTGCCTTGCCAGTGCGCTGCCGGCTGCAGTGAACCCACATTCTCCACTCTCAAATAATTGACGACAGTGCACTGCTGTCAAACCATTATTAGTTAACTAACATTCTTTTAACTATATTTGCAAGAATTCATGAGCTTCTAGAGATTCAACAAGTTTACTAAAAATAAAGCGTAGGTATTCGTCCTGTCAGTCACAACACCTAAAACAAAAGAGTTAACATGGAGGAACTTACTAAAGACGAAAGGAATACAAACATTCGAGTATCTATTTTATATGCATTTCTATGGTCGAGGGAAAATCTTAAATCAATCTACCTCGAGATTCGTATGCAAATAACAGAATCAGAAAATTTAAACTAATTCCCTACGGCAACATAGAATTTAAAACATGTAATTCTAACTTATGATATAAGATTTATATCTAACTAAGGAAATTGAACATTTTATCAAAATTAACGCCTTAATTATAGGCAAGCCTAACATACCAAGCGAATAGTATATCCACATTGGATCATATTGTCATATCAAAAGTAATAGTGTTCCTATAGGGATCTAGCAAGCAATCTAAATTTAATGATTCTAAATTGCATGGCCTATCTAACAACCTTAATTACCCAATCAGACAATTTAAACAAGGGACTCCTAGTCCTAGTCATTCTCTTAAATCAATTCAATCCTAGTTTATGAATGAGCATTTCCTGGTCGCAGGCTCGCAATAGTACGACTAACGCACCATCACAAGTTCACAATAATTTGCGAAGACGGACCTGCATGGGCCACCACAAAAACTTGTTACGACCCGCACCCGCTTTTCGGATACGAGACGTGTCCAAGCCAGCCTACGCCGCAGAGTCAGCGGTAGAACGCTGTCAAGCCCGCAAGTAATAAATGCTCAAATCATAAAATATAATATTTGCTGCTCATTCATATTTCTATATTTGTTACAACATTTACAACATTTATGATTAAAGAAAATACAAAGTTTTACAATTAATGAAATTGAGTACAACTGCTATCTATTTCTAGGTTATCCTCAGCATACCCAACTCTTTCCAGTGCTAAGAGTGATCGCGGCTAAACCTGAAAATTGTTGGTTTCTAGTCAGGAATAGAACAAGTACACAAACCGACGACAATGCGAAAACACAATTGAATTAACAAGACATGAAAATAACATATGAGAGATAAAAACTGGAAGATAACTGATGACATAGCACGATAGAGATGTAAAGGAAAATAAAAGACATCTACCTATGTGGTGTGAAATATTATTTTCAACATGTGAACGGCTAGGGGGTAAATACGGCTCACTGCACGTGTCGTGTGCAGCTGCTATCATGCAAGATTAGACATATTGGGATAGTTCTGGGTAGTCCACATGTATAATAAGATATTTCTCCTCCCAACTACTCCGTGTGACGAACGTGTCAACAAGCAGCAAGATATATGTATAGACATGAAATGAAAAGACTACTATGAATCGGAAAGCAATCAGAAAGTGCACTTGCCTGAGGTCCTTAGCTGGAGAAACCAATAATACTATACCACTCAATGAGTCACAATCAATCAACACATACAGAAGTCTCCAAATGCTAAAATAAACAGTACCAACGTTCTCAGAATAGTCAAATTAGCAAGGATTGCCTATCCTTAAGTCCAATTCTGGATATAGGGGCAAAACAGTAATTTCAGACAAAAATGATGTCCGTCGTTGGACCCGCTTTGCACCGAAAAGTATGCCAGACTCAACAGTCTCTAAAGTCGTCAAACTACATGTCTACGGATCCGGTTTTTTGATATGAACCCAACCGTATGTCCAAAGTTGGATTCCGGCAGGCCGTGCACAAAATCGCCCGTTGAGTGGGACCGTTGGGCCCGTAAAACGACGTACGATTCAACTGTCTCAGAATTGGACCAAACTTGGCATACAGGACCAGAAAAACGATACGGTCTGTTGGCGCAAGTTTCGTCTCGATCTGACGAGCGTGCACAAAGTTATGACTGAATTTGCATTGCACGGATACGGAACGATTCTGACGGATACACATCAAATTCCTCGCGCACACGCAACCAATTTGAATTCCGTCAAAGCCCATACCACCACGAAGCCGTTATGCAGCTTTCATTACTTTCGGTTCGTGACCACGTCGCCCGAAATGGTGGGACGCATGTCGTGTGGATGGTTGTTCAAGTTTTTAAAACAGGTTTTTCGGGGTGTTTGGAACTGGTTTTATTTAAAAACTAATGGACTGAAAATTACGAATAAATATTCGATGTAAAGCCGTTCATATTGAATACAACTCTGTTCTTTTAGATTTCTAAAATTCTCGATATCTAGTCAGAAATTCGACTCCCAAAACAGCGTTCCGGGACAGTCTAAAACACCCAGAAATCGAGTTTTTTCCTCGATTTGGAACTCGATTTCTATCGCACATGGTGCGAATTGACATAAACTAATTGAAGGGATAAAAGGTGGTAGGGTTGTGATCATACCAGAGAAAGAAGGTCGGGAATCGGTTGAGAGACGAGGAAGAAAACTCCTCGCGAAATTGGGCTTCCAACTGCCATTGTTGCTGCTGTTTCGCGCCTGTACGCGCGCGCGGCCGTCCGCCGCCGGCCGGCGGTGGCTGCGGCGCCTCACGGCCGCCTGGACGGCGCGCCTGGGCCTGGGGTCGGGGCGGGGAGTTTAGGGTTTGGGTTTTGGTGTCTCCCTCTGCTCGAACTTCGACATCTATATATACATACTGTATATATGTGTAACACCCCACGGTTTGGGCTGTGATGGTTCAGCTGAGGGGTTTTGGGCCTGGCTAGGCCGGCTGGTTGGGCTAGAATTTTTCTTAAGTGTATATATATCTATATCTATATATATATATATATATATATATATATTATATATATATATATACACACACATAAATAGTTTAAAACCTATGTATATTATATATTTTTTTATATATACACATATATATATATAGTATACACATAGTTAAATACAATGTATACACATACATAGAATAGTTAAATACCTATGTAATATATATATATATATTTTTATATATATATCTATATATATATATATATATAGATATATAATATATTTATATATATAAATATATTTACAAAAATATATATATAATATATATATATATATATATATATATCTATATTATATTACAATATAGATATATAGATATATATATATATATAGATATAATATATATATATTATAGATATATTATATAATATATAAATATATTCTATATAAATAAAATATATATATATATATATATTATATATATATTATATATAGATATATATCTATATATTTTATATCTATATAAGTTTTTATATATATATTTATATATTTATATATAATATATAGATATATAATATATTTTTTTTATATATAAAAAATATACTAGATATATTTATATATATATATATAATATTATATCTATATATAATATTATATATATCTATATCTATATATATAATATAGATTATAATATATATCTATTATATATATATATATATATAAAATATATATATATATATACACACACAAATAAATGTTAAATAATTATGATATATATATATAATATATATATATATATATATTAGATATATATATAATCTATAGATATATATATATATATATATAATATATATTTTATATATATAGATATATTATATCTATAACACATATACATATTTATGTAATATATATATATAGATATATATATATATTAGATATATTTAGATATATATATATTATAGAATATATATATATATTATATATATATATACATACATAATTACACACACATAAATATAATCTATATATTTATATATACGTACACATACACATATTTCTATAATGCATTTATATATACATACAAGTACCCACACAGATAGTATATCCATATATTCACTCACAGATATTTATCTATGCATCCACCTATATATATATTATACATATATATATACACATATATCTTTTGTTAAAGAATAAAATGATAATAATTCATAATAATAAATAATTTATATTTAAAAACCATAATAATAATATTAATATTGTATAACTCCAATAAAAGAATAATAATAATAACAAAATTCAATAAGCCAATAATGGTGTACATGCCTTTGCGTATAGTCCAATACTCCAGAATATACAAGGAACTATTTTATACCAATATCCTTGAATATTAACTAATAAGGATATTTATAATATTTAAATAAAATACTTAGAAATATCCACTGGATCACTAAAATGGGATATGACACAATCATCACAAAATACATCAACACGAATGTCACTGGACGTACCGCATGACTACATGGGCTTGGGCTCGGTTCGAGTCCAGTTTGACTAGTTTGGTACAACCGGGTCTCCTAAACGTCAAATAGTATTAATAATGAATAATTAAACTATTTATAACGGTCATGTCACAACTTGGCCTGGTTTTCCTACTTAGGACATCACTATGGCTCGGTCTTCCCCTACCATGACTAAACACTAGTCAAAGCACGCCACTGAGCTATCCGTGCCATGATTCCTAGTCACCTTGTACTCCAAATCTCAACTATGGCTAAAATTATCCACCGTAATAATTAACTATTTAATTATTTATAAAATTCTAAAATTACTATTTAAATCAAATAAATAATAAAAATATTATGAAAATTTTCAGGAAGGGAGGCTACATCTCCCGAGCCTCTTTCTGCAGTCATTCCGCACATGCCCTAGTTTCTTGCAGAAACCACAACTGACAGGATGCTTCCTAAGTGCCTGCGGCTGAACCCTCGGCTGCTACTGAACCTGCTAGAAAGGTGCACGGCCCTCACCCTGGAACTGTCTCTGCTGGTGCTGCTGCTGAAAGTGCGATCTCTTGGCCGATCCTCCGCTACCACTGGCTTCCTGAGTGTCTCGCCCCCTCTTGAGCCTCAGCTCAAGATCATCCTTTGCTGCTAAGGCACCCACGAAGATCTCCTCAAAAGTGGCACTGCGGGCACTCTTGGTATAGGACTTCACCTCTTTGACTAGTCCCTTCCTGAACCTCCGGGCCTTCGTCGCCTCAGATAACCCCTCGATAAACCTTTCCAGACGGCAGAACTCCCCAGCATACTCCTCGACACTCTGACTGCCCTGTAGTAAAGCCTCAAACTGAGTCTCGAGGGCACCAAACGCTGCGTCGGAGAAAAACTTCTCCTTGAACAGCTTCTTGAAAGATGCCCAAGTCTGTCCTGGTCTACCAACCCTCGGGTCTGTCTGGTATAAGGTGCGGGCCCAATCCTGCATCATACTGGCCACCGCCTCGATCTGTAGCCTTGCGGGAATCTCTGCTAGTCTGAAAATCTCCTCCATATGCTCAATCCACTCATCAGTGTAAAGAATGCCCTCTATACCCCTGAAGTCCCTCGGGTGCATCTTCTGGAAGTCCTGGATGCCCTTCTCCCTCGGCTGATGCGGCTGTTTGAACTGTCGCAGGCTGAGCTGCTGCCCTCTCAACTATCGTCAGGGCCAGATCGATGCCCCGACCGAACTCTACCGTCTGACGCTGCTGCTGGGCCTGCTGGGCCTCCATGAACAGCTGAAAGAAAGTGAACAGCTGGACTGCATCAACGGATCCCGAAGATGGCTGCTGCTGCTGGAGAATCTCTGGAATCGTCGGGCTCTGCCTGCAAACTACTGGTGGAGGGGCTCCTCCGAATGCAGCTGAAACACCCACCCGAGCTGGCATGACGGGGGCTGTAGTACCGGGGCTGGCTACTGAGGACGAGAGGTGGCAGACCTCTCATCAGTGTCCTCCTGACCTGGGTGATGTGATCTAGTCTCGACCATCCTGAAGACAGATCGAACAAGAAAATAATTTCTGAGAATGAGTCGAAATAGCAAAGGAGGACAGTTCATATTCAAGGGAAGACAATAAGCAGCAAATTTAGATAAAATGAATCTGATTAAAAGTTTTTTCTAATGTGATTGAATACCTTCAAAAATATCATAATCCTACTGCAGGCTGCAGTAATACTCTAGTTCGAATACCACTGCAATTCTAAATAGGACCTGCATGGGCCACCACTAAAAATGTGTCACGACCCGCACCGAGTGTAGTGGTACGAGAAGTAGTTACGTCCATCCTACGCCGCAGTATCGGCAGTAGAACGCTGTCCTAGGTCACATACATATAACAGTTATAAGGTACCTGTACAGTTATACTCTCCGAATGGAGGAATAATATAAAGTACAGCTCAATCACAGCTAAGGTAGAATGTACGATAAGATAGACAGATAATCATCAGAATCCATATATGAAAATACAAGATAAGAGAGAGAGAGAGCTAAATGTCTAAGATAAACAACTCCATAATATCCAGAATAATAAATCCCCAAATAAGTACAAGTGTATCCAACAAGACAGAATGATAAATAAGATACTGGTCTAGCTAACTAGCCTAGACTACTGGGGTAATATCCTCTGCAAGTGCTGGGTCCTCCTGGGAGTCCAGCTCACATGTGTTATCTAGGCCTGCTCCATAGTAAGTGGGACAGAAATCCTCAATATCATCTGTAATATTTTAACAGGTCCAGTTAGGACGGGAGCGAGCAAGTACATCTCACACAGTTCATAATATGACAGGATATATAAATATGCAATAGAGTAAGATACATAAAATGCTGCAGAATATACATGAAGTAAAAGAGAGAGAACTGTAATATAAATAGATACTATAAGTAGAGAACTAACAATGAACTAGTGATTTAGAGTACAAGATAGACATGTGAACGGCTTGAATTTGCACATGAGTAATCTAAGAGTTTGCACATGAGTATACTACTTTGAAATTGTTCACATGACTATTTATACTCCTCCGTACCCCAATCAATACACAAAAATCCAGACAGGTTATGTTATTGCACATGACATCACATGAAGGCCCATAATAGGGTGCACATGATTGTATACATGGGCGCTCCGTGAATATGAGATTACATGAATCACGAGAGTGCACATGAATAGTAAAAGCACCGGAGTACATGATGAAAGTGAAACGCACATGACATACTGTAACCCGATGCTCCCAAGGGGGTTAACATCTCATGAAGGGATCCATATAGTATCAATCCGTGTTAACAACGTGACAACATCAAGTAAAGTAATCTAGAGCGTAAATGTAAATCCTATCATGTATGAAACAGTCAGAGAATGTACTCGCCTGATATCCTGAGTATCTGAATGAAATACTGCATGAGGAGTGGTGTCTGGCTCCTATTCAGAACAGTACAAGTCACAACATATCCAAATTGGTAAAATAAACTGCTACGATGCATTCTACATGATATTTGGGTCAATCTAGGCTAAAGTCAACCTTTGGTCAACTCTAGTCAACTATTCTATTCAAACTAGGTCAACTAGGCCAAACCTAACCTAAACAAGTCTCACTAAGCCTAACCAGTCTATTCTAGCAAGCACACATCATTCACAAGTCACACAAGCTAACATCACACAATACTCATGTGTATACATTCCATATACACATAGGCTTGCACATTGGGATACACATAGGCTATATTACATAGGCTATCTCACATAGGCTCTATGCCATATGCAACCTATATTGGCAACAGCCACATTCAATTAGCACATATATATATAAAAATAAAAATAAAATATATATATATATATATATATATATATATATATATATATATATATATATATACTAAAATTATAGGCAATGAGCATATATATATATATATTTTTATATATATATATATATATATATATATATATATATATATATATATATTACATATAAAATATATATATATATATATATATATATATATATATATATATATATATTACATATTCTCACACAAGATTATAGATATTGTGTATATATATACATAGAGTGAGAGAGTGACATGTGTGTGCATAACAGTGAGGGTATGTGTATATAGATAACTGGAATTTGTGTGTGTTTACAACAGCAGCTATAGGGTGTCCCAAGAAATAGTGTAAATGTGTGTGTGTGTGAGTGTGAGTGACAGTGCATAGATAGGCTATTCTCAGGTGGTGTAATGTGTGTGTGTATGAATAGGAATCAATGTGTGAGTGTGTATGTAGGAGAAAATAGTGCATTCATATCAGTGATTCTCAGTTCTAGAGTACATGACATTGTTGTAAATCACAGGCTTGAGTGTAATGTGTGTGTATAGATAGCTATCAGTTCTAAGTTTTCAGTTTTGTAGAGATGTGTGCGTATGGATGTCAGTGTACACATGACATTGTCAAGTGTTCTCAGTTTACATGTGTAATATGTGTGTGTGAATGATATGGAAAATATTACACACATCTCAGCCTTAATCTAGACAAAACAGTTTGCAAATTCTCAGGTAACAAGGTATATATAAACAGTTTCATGTCTAGACAACCCAAATGCAAATTCGAAACCCACAATGTTCATGCCAACATGAACCCTAATATGTAGGTTAATCTCAGATGTATATAGGTGAACATCATTGCAATTAAACCAACGACAAAATTAGTAAACACATGACAGTGTATTAATTTCCCAGGAAAAATAGTGTATACATAACATTGCATCCATTTTCAGGTTTAGACAGTCCCATAAAAATCGAACCCATAATCTAATACAATTTATGAATCCTAACACTCCACTAAGCTCAGATATGCATAGGTGTAGCACATTTCAATTTATCATCAAAAGAAAATAGTTTAAAACCAAATTCGAAATTTCAGAAATCAACCTACAGTCTAGGTATCAGAAATTGGGGGATTTGGGATTTAATTCATGAAAACAAGTTAATATGCGAAATAAATGGTTGGTAAATGAAGTGTCATACTTGTACGTGTCAAACATGGTGTCTGTGTCCAACCAAGTGGACACAATCGTGTCCAAGGCACTGAAATCCTCACACGAACACAGTGTCACTGCACAGCCTCGTACACGCGTGTCAGTCGGTCTAGGACACGACACTCACCACGAGACACTTCGTGCACGTATCCACGTGTTCGCTTAGCATAGGTCTACGTGCACGAGTGTCTGTATTGTGTCCACGTGAGTCGTGTCGAGCAAACGAGACGCATATCAGTCGCAAATCTTGCGCTCGAGCAAAACAGTATAAAATTGATGCGGGTAGGATTTCTTCCAATCCGTTCGATCAAATAACCTAAAATTTTATAGTGTTGTGTCAGTCATGTGTCCAAGGTGTTAACCAAATTTTACCTCAAATGGTGTCGTCTCGTATCCGCTAGGATACCCGATAGGCAGGGCACTGCCCGAAGGCTCGTACATAGTGTTTCCGTGTTCAAAACTAACATGAATCGTGTCAGAAATCAACTCAGTCAAGTTGAAAATCAAAACACACATATAAACTAACATTTCCATTTAATTACTTTTTAAAAATAGCAAACTAAAACCCATTGAGGTATTTTCCCAAACACTTAGATCTAGGTTAGGATACGTGTCCGATACGGACATGAAATCAATGCAAATTGACACAAAACTTGCACCACAGCTAGGGGACACCTAGATCTAGGCTAATATGCAAAGAAATAAGAATAAAAATACAATTTAGAGGGTTTACCTATAGTGTGTGAAATGGCAAGAAAAGCCCCAAAATAGAGTGATTCTCCTTGCTAGCCCAAATCTCCAAATCGTTCAAAAGCTGAGATTTCTCTCCATAATCAGAAAATAATGTAGTATTAGACTCTAATGCAAGAAACTAGAATAAAAAAGGAATTCAAATAGAATGGTTATGGATTAGGGAAGAATGATAATACCTTTCCTTTTTCATAAGTTGATTCAATACAAAAGAGGCAAGAACCAAAGGAAGAGATATTATATAGGGTTGGGATTCCCTATCTGGCCAGCCTAGGTAAGTGGGAAATTAGGGTTAGGGTTTAGTCTAGTGGGCTTGGGCCAAGTCTCAATGGTCATGGAAATCAATTCATGAGTCAAAAGCCTATGAACCTAATCATTAATCCTCCTATTTGAAACTTGATCCTAAGTGACTTAACTTAGGTTGACTTAAGTTAGACTAGGGTCCCACCATGCTAATCAAGTCACCATAGCTAGAGTCAACATCTAGGTTAGTCTCCAAAGTCTCAACTAACAAAAGTCAAAAATAATAATCATCACTTCAATAATTCAAAATAAATTCAAAATTCTCAAAATAACCAAAATACCCTCAAGCTAAAATGTGGTAGTGACACCATGATGACATTGTCCTTCCTGACTTCATTTAGAGACCAAAACTTGACTCAAAACTTTCGACCTAAAATATGCTTGTGATCTACTCAATTCCTTAAATGTTTAGCTTGTGCTTTATGTTGGTTACTATCCCGTACCTTTTATTGTTGTGCCTTATCTTAATTTGCTTAGACCCATAAATTTTTATTTTCGTGCAGTAATCTGTATTTATTATCCAAACCCTTATCATGACTGTTGAACCTAACTATATTCTCCTACTGATTATTTTTCTTCTCTCTTCAAGGATCCTATTTTACTACACTGTTATTCATGCAAACTTTGTTTCTTATGTGTGAAGATGGAAAGTTTATCATGACACCCTTCGGTTAAAGAATGAGTAAAAAATTGGAAAGCCATAAAGGAGATAAGTATAGATAAATAGAAATAATGTAGAGAAAAGAGTTGAAAAGTGGTAATAGATGGAATTAAGAGAAGTGACATTAGGTTTTTATGTTCAAGTGATAATATGCTTGACAAAAAGGTCGCGATTAATTAAACATACTAGAGATGAATCTTATGTTTTGTGCTTTAAGGAATTTTGTTAGATTAAATGTGAATGTCCTACTAGGAAGAACTTGATTTGGCCATCGACTGAAGGGATTGAAGGTTATCAAATTTAAAATTTTGAGGAGATTGTAGCTTGAGGAAATATAGACCTATATGGAAATATTGGAGAAGAAGAAAACAAAAGTTTCGGACTTATTGAATTTCTATCATGGGATATAGGATTTAAAAGTTTGTCTATTATAAAGGTCATATTAAGGTGAGATTGATTTTACTCATGACTGAATTGAGTGAAGAAAGTTTAATGTAAATTCTTAAAAGGAAAATTTTGCATGGGAAAATTAGCTCAAGAGAAAATAGGTAGGAAGAAGAGCATTAGAGATTATTTGAATTGGAAGTTGGACTTATCAAATTTTAAAGATTTGGATATAATTTCATATCGAAGTAACTTTGAATAGATCTTCGACTAAATGGATTAAAGGTTGACTGATTTATTTTGAAAGACGAAAGATTTGGTTAATCATTGGATCCAAAACTTTTAAATTAAGGCATTCTATTATGAGATATCTAAGGTAAATATGGGTTAACGTCTAAGTTTTGATCATAAATCTCAAATTTAGGAATGTGTGTTTTGGGAGAAATTAAGTTCGATGGAATAACAATTGTGAGAAGAAATTAAAATTTTGAAGATTGTGATAAGGGGATAATGACAAATCAAAGAGACTAAGGAGTTAGTAATCGAGGCTTGAGATAAGGTGGTTATTGCCTATTTATAAGGTTGCAAGTCTACAGAATAATGGAAGTATTGATAGAGTGTGAACATTATGGGCTGTCATGCATTGACCATCTTCGAACGATTAATTTTATTCCACTAGAATTATCTAAATTACCCATTTTCCTTTCTTATGTCTTGAACTTCTCTTCCGATGATTTAATTCGTGATTCTTATTGACTAAAGTATTTCCATCCCCTTCGCCCCTACCTACCCTAATTACTCCTAAATTTCGAGGACGAAATTCTTTTAAGTTGGGTAGGATGTAAAACCCCTAAATTTCTACTACAATTTTTTTTAAAAATAGTTTGATATCGATTTTTGTTTTCGTAATCGTACGTTGCATGCGAGTTTGCGAGATGGTATATATTTTATGCACAAATAGTTTATTAAAAAGATTTCTTCGTATAGAAAATAAGTATTTTATTTTTGATTTATTGCGTCGGTCAAATTTTGGCAAATGTTATTTATTTATTTCAAAAAAGTGGTATTTTATTTTATGGTACAAATATAGATAGTAATTTGGAAAACTATTGTTCTATATCTGCGGGTGACATGAAATTTATTTCATGTACACTTGATTTTTATGAAAACTAATTATATTGGGTTATTATTTATAAAAATATATTTCAAATATTTAAATAATTATCATGATTTTCAAAATTTAATATTATTATATCTTAGTAATTATGAAAAGATATTTAAAATCTCGTTTGATTTAATATTGGATTAATTTTGATAATTTGAATTGAAATAGATAATATTGGATTTCGACTTTATCTACAAAAGCTTTAATTTTAAATGAATTTTATCAATAATAATTTGGATCGAATCAAATAAAAGGGCGATTATCCATAAAGGGATTTAAACTATCCTACTCTTTATCCAACTGGGTCCTCCACCTCTTATATAAGAAGAGCCCATATTCTCTTGTCTCCATAATTTACCATCAAATTCACCACAACCAACGGTGCATCGTGTCCGTGTCCGTGATCCTTTTTCCATCCACTATATTTTTATTTGTACAAATACAGTTTCCTCTCCATGTCGGACATGCCCCGACACACCTTCCTGACCACCATCAGGCCACCCCTGTCCTCCTCGCTCTTTCCGACAACTCCCCGGTACCAACCATTCCGACCGAACCTTCTCCTTGGCCATTGTCGACTCCGACCAATATTTTTGCCAACCAGTGATATTCCTTCCCTGCACCCCGACACCACTAACAGTTCAACACCACCCGTGCCATCAACACCATCGCCACCGCCATGCAACCGCAACACTTTCCTTTCCACGACCCCTTCGGTTCAGCTAATACCATCATCACATCCAGCCACGTCGAAAATTTGACCCCATCACCTGTACACCCCCGACCAACATTGGCTAACCGACTCCGGCCTTCGTCGCCCAAAATTACGACCACCAAAAAAAGAAGAGGAAGGAAAACAATAAACCCTAACCTGAGCCGCCCTCCGCTCATCTTCTGCTCCAAACCGTGAGCGTCCCCGCTGTGCCCGCCACTCGCCCCGAGCCCGTCACCACCAGATTTACCCCACCGTCCGCTCTATTTCCCTTTCTCCATGCCCGAACGAGTACAGCGCCACCGGGTCAGGCACTGCGTCGCGGCGGACCGTGAGTACCGCCGCCGCCATATCCCGGCGTCTTCTACCACCGCGGTAGCCAACGCCGCCCGCTGCTACCGTCGCCTCCTCCGTTCCATCACACGCACCCCAGGCGGCGAGACCGTGTCGCCGGAGCGACGAAACCCTCGTGCCATCTCCGGTGCCGCCCTTCACGCGCTGATGTCCGATCTCTCTGCCTCTCCTTCATCTGTAGAGCCGCTACGCCGCCTCTAGATGCCGACCACCATGCCTTGGTTGCAATCGCGTGTACTTCCGATCGAGCCTCCTTCCGAGCCACCTCTCTCTCTCGCTTTTCCTCCGGACTTCCCTCGGTCACGCCTCTGGTAATAACCACTTCTCCCTATTTTTCTTTTCTCTTTCCTCTTCTTATAGCTTTTCCTTTTTTATGTGTTGTGCTCTTTCCCTCGTTCGAAAAGGAGATCAGTACAACTGTATAATAATGTCCATTTTATGACTAGTATTATACATTACTTTAAAGGTATATAGGTATGACCTAATATAAATTCCTATTAATTTCACTAGTATATTATTTTTATGTATAACAATATATATTCAGATAAATTAATATATGTTACTAATTACCATAGTAAGGTATATGACTATAAATGCTATTAATGGTAGTATTAATTTTTGTTACTATGATTTGCAAAATTTATGATATGAGGGTTTTTGTAAAACCGCTAAATTTCTACTATTTTTTTATAAATTTGGTACTGATTATTTTTTATTATTTGCACGTCGCATAGTTGCATTGTACGTCGTGCGCAAAATTTCGTTTTTCGCAATTGCTCGACGAATGCGAATATGTGCGAGCGTACATATTTTTAGAAAAACATTTTTCTATTTTTTATAGTTCAAATAATATATATAATAATTATTTGTATTTTACTAAAATTTGTAAAATGTAACGTATCGGGATGGCCAAAACTTATTACTTTTATTTATTTATAAAAGGCTATCTTATTTAATAGTGATAATTTAGAAAACTATTTTATGCAAATATTCCTTGCATATGAGGTACATTAATTTGAATTTATATATAATTCCATTTTCAAAATTTATTAATATTAATATTTTATTATTCAAAAAGATATTTAATAATATTTATTTATTTTCAAAATTATTTTTAATTATTTATAACAAGATATTTTAGTTTAATTATTATACTTTAAATTGTGGTTAGATTTATTGATTTGATTTAAACAGTTAATTTAAGGATGAAGATTTATCCATTGGATTTATTTGGATTTAAACTAGAATGAGATTGGATTTTGATTGAATCAATCTATTTTAATTAATATGCAATTTATCTAAAAGGAATTTAAATCTCCTACATCTTATCGAATTTGGATTCCTCAACCCTATAAATAGGGGAGCCTCCACGTTATTTTCTCCACAAAATCCACCAATGTGAGTGCTTCGTGTTTGTGTCCAACATCTTCCGTGTCAGCCGTGACGGCCTCGGGTCCGACCCCGGTGTCTTCCCAATATTTTATTCCAAAATTTTACACATACATGTTCACACCTTTCGTGTCGGACACAACCCCGATACAATACAAATCGCTAATTCCGATCTCCAAAACCCTAACCCTAATAACAAATCAGCCTTGCCACGATAATTTCGGCCATCGACCGCCTCCCGGTCGGCCAACTCCTTTTTGTTGACGACATTGGCCTTCTCCTGTTCACGCCAAACCCAGCCCTGTCCCCTTCGTCTCCGCCACAAACCACCGTCCTTGCCATCACCTCCACCGTGTCGATCTCGACACATGACCCACCATTGCCAGCCATCACTACCGCTGCGCCCGACGACAGGCCCTGACAACACCACCAGAACCCCCTGGCCGTCCCCGACATCACCCCACGCCGCTGTCATCATCCCGACACCACCACCACCTCCAGAGCACACCGTCCGCACCTACGGCAAGTCCACCACCACCTGTGACTCCCACCACGACCGAAAAATCTCCAAAACTCCATTATTACCACCACCACCGCCACCGTCGTTACGGCCATCCCTGCCGCTGTCACCACCACAGTTATTATCATCACCCCCATAACCAACGGCGAAACCCCTAAAGTCTACCATGCGCAGCCAACCGTCGGAGCCGACACCCCAAATCACCACCACAGGCGGCCACATCCGCTACCACCCTCCCCATAAAAAAAGAATGAGGAAACCCAAAAACCCACCAAACTCACAACCGTTCCTCCGGTGGTAGAGCCACCGCGTCGAGCCTCCGCACCCTAGCCTCCTTATCCGGCGACCATCGCCACACCGGTCCCGCATGACCGCCACCAAGCACTGTCCAGCATCCGGTGCCTCTCCGCGAGCTAGCCGCCGTCCTGCGTCAGCCTCTGCCACCTCCGGCGAGCCATCTTCTCGCCGCTGACAGCCAGTTCTCCGTCGCCACCGCGCCGGAGGCGCGTGCCTCCGCCTCCACCGCGAACGCCATTCCTCCGCCGCGCCGGTGGCCGCCTGAGCCTCCTCCTCCTCCGTCGCTCTTCTTCCCTCCTCCTCTCCCGTCTTCTCCCGAGCACTTTTTTTCCCTTTCGATTTCACACCTCTCCTTCTTTCTTTTCTTTCTACATAAACAGCAGCAGTACTGCTATTATGAAGTATTTGTTTTTTTTTTTCTTTTCTTTGTTTTGTTTTTGTTTTTAGTTTTTTGTCTAATTTGTTATTATGTTTTTTTTGCTATATTTGTTTCTTTCGTCTTTAATCTTCTTTGTTTGTTCTACTTCCTTTGAGTTCGTGTATATACGTTTTATTAACAGAATAATTTTTAATCAGGATTTTTGGTATATGGTTATTGGTTTTATTAATAATTTGATTTTTATTATTTTGGAAAGTTATAAATATATATATCTACTAGCTAATTTCAAATATAGCTTCTTATTATAAAATAATTTCTAGTATTTTTTTATTATTATCTAAATAGCAAAATATAGTTTCTCCATCTATACAGTATATTTTTACCAGCTTATAGTTAGCTAAATACGATTTTTGTGAATTTTCGAAGTATCTACCTAAAGTGTTTTAATATCAAAGTTAAAAATATTATTTTGCACTAAAAAGAATTTTTGGGATTTTCAAGTAGTTAACTTAATTATTTTAACTAATAAAACTATATTACTTAAATATCTATTGCTATTATAAAAGATATGTAATATTTTGCAAAATCTATAAAAATAGGGTTTTTGGACTGACTTGGCTTCAAACTAGACTTTAGCCTAAAAAAATATTATTTGACTTCCTACGATTTTTCTCCATCTCGTGATTCAACCTATCTTTCCCATTCCTTTATCAATTCGAGACTACCTCATATCGACCCTAACTAATTTGACCCTTCTGGACCCAATGGAACTGTCCGTGCTACCATCCGAGGTCACCTTGCTTAGTTGTTGCACCAAAGTTGCAGTTCGTGCCACCTTGATCATAGCAGCACAGCAGGCATCCTACCAGGCAAGACACCTTGCCATTTGCTATTTATTTATTTTAGCTCATATTTCATGCATTATTTATTATTTTATTTATACAAAATAAATTATGATACATGGCATAACCTGTTAGAACTTACTGTTCAGTTATATTTCCTGCTATGTATTATTTTTCTTACACATTAAACCTAGATTCAAGGAACCACCTTGTGTGTTGCATTCATTTGGCCTTGACACGTTGTAACACGAAGTTGTGTGTCGTATGTAGAATACAGACATGCGTGACTGGCTGGCCACCGGTACGTATAAGCCGTTCGATAGGAATAACCGCTAATAGAGGTTGCATGCTAGTTTGACTTAGCGGTTATAGAGGTTTTCTGTTGTAGATACAACATAGTAGGCATTGGACGGGGAGGACAATTCCTTAGCGTATGGGCTTCGATGCACTTTCCATTGTGACCCGGAAGCTCCGCTGGAGATACGGGGTTGATGACCCATGATTAGTGACCGTCATTGGCGTTCTGCAGAACGTTATGCTCTTATTGATTGGGCCTCTGGTGCCTCAAGGGGGGACTACGTCGATCCCATTTTAGCCAGGGCCCATGCGTAGGAAAGATTGTTCTTAACTACATTTCACTTAGAACGGTTAGGCTTCCTTATCCGTTAGGTATGAGTACTTTTGGTTTGGGTACTTGTATCTGACCGTGGCTTAGAACAATAACTTATCGTGGATTAGTTCATCACATCATGTCCTTGTTTGGTTTTAGGTGTGGCTTACTACTCCGATGAGAAGGTATTGAACCTTGTTGGGGTCCGGATACCATATTGGATTCATAACATGGAAAGATATGTCACCGTGAATTAGTTTACCATCTCCTGTCCTTGTTTGGTTGGGGGGATGGTACGCTAGTTCAATGGTGTGTATTGGACCATGTTATAATCCAATTGAATTATTTATTTGAGCAATTTATATTCAGTTATATTGGCATGATATTATGTGTCTTGTTACGTCCCTCTGAGGACCTAGTTATCTCGCCAGGTGTGTTCTCTTGTCTTTCGCAGGTGTTCTAGCCGTGGCCATGATCATCTCTATTTCTTCGAGGATAATTGCACTTTGATCGTCTTCGCTTCGCTCACCAAACCTTTCTTTTGTTATGTATTTCTTTTTATAGTTGGTAGTGGATTTGTCTCCGCCCAACTACATGTACCAAATGACAATTTCATAGTTGATTATATGATATCTTTATTCTTTTATTTTATGGATGAGGTTAGTTAGCCTTGGTTTTACTATATTTTACAGCTTATGTATATTTATTATACGGCTGGCATGTCTACATTCCTAGTCCTACGTATTTTGGGACTGGGATGTTACATATTTTTGTGGTTGCCCATGCAGGTTAAGATAAATTGTTTGGTTACTTTACCGTACCAAGCAAGCCTGCATATAGGATTAGAGTCTAGGATCTCATCTACATACTTGACATTTTTCCTAGATTTTATCTACCGTTTGACTCATTGATTTGCATCTTGCCTAATCCCTTCTATCATTATTCTTATCTTCCCTTCGTGTTTGCTAGAGGCTAGACAGGTGACCCCTACTAGTTGGACATGTTTCTTTTGTCCCAAAATACCACTAGTTTAATTCTTTTAAGTTGGGTAGAATGTCATATGACCTAGCAATCCCTTTGTCCTTGTGACCTATATTAGCAAGTTCACATAGGTTCTAGAATTTAGAGGACCCTAATCCATCTAGCAAACCAAGCCATAGACAAGGAAACTAGGACGACTGCATAAGTCCAAGCTTCATGCAAGATTAGATTTTAAGAATATTAGACTATTTAATTTTTTCATCAGTATCCCATACTTATATTTTGACTATCTTATGATGCTAATTTAGCCTAAGTTTTGCAAGCTTATTTCTTTATCGAGCTTGATCATGACATGTTTTATTGGGTACGCACCCACTAACATATTGTCTAATCAGAACTGGTGCATGATGGTCTGATCAACCAAGTGCACTTTGGTTCGCTTTTATCTATCGTTTTACGCGGATGGGGACATAGCTAAACTTGTCCTCTACAGTCCCCTCCGCGACTGCCTTGGCAACTCCTTTTGAAATTATTCGGTCGTCTTTGAAACACGTATTGGTATTCGATAATATCGTTCTTTGAACTCATTACTTTCAACCTTCACCTATTTTTGAAGGATGAAGGCGTGTACTAGAACTCCCTTTAGCCTTCCTATCGATTATGACCATTATCACTCGATGTTGCTATATCTTCATTTTAAACTACTTGTCCTTCTTTTCGGCCCTATATTTACTATCATGACCTTCTAATCGCTTCATTTAGGCGTAAACCTAATCGCTCTCTTAATCGTGCCCTCAACCTACTCTCAAGGAACCATGTCTTTAAGTTGTCAAATTATTTTCTCTTGTTACCATAATATTCTTTATTGCCTGTTTTAACCTTAACTCTTACTCATTTTCCTTCTTGCGCTAACCCATGATTATCCCCGCCATTATTGAAATTGCGATTTTCTAATGCATCTTTGTTGAACGTTGTGAATTGATTTTTTTCACCAATACCCCCTTGTGCCTTCTCACCCCCTACAAATTTTTAATTTCTAGGACGAAATTCTTTTAAGTTGGGTAGGATGTAAAAGCCCTAAATTTTTACTATTTTTTATAAATTTGGTACTGATTATTTTTTTTATTTGCATGTCGCGTAGTTGTATTGTAGGTCGTGCGCGAAATTTCGTTTTTCGTAATTGCTCGACGAATGCGAATATGTGCGAGCGTACATATTTTTAGAAAAATATTTTTCTATTTTTTTATCGTTCAAATAATATATATATAATAATTATTTATAATTTACTAAAAGTTGTGAAAAGTATCATATCGGGATAGCCAAAACTTATTACTTTTATTTATTTATAAAATGCCATCTTATTTAATAGTGGCAATTTAGAAAACTATTTTATGCAAATATTTCTTGCATATGAGGTACATTAATTTGAATTTATATATAATTCTATTTTCAAAATTTATTAATATTAATATTTTATTATTCAAAAAGATATTGAAGAATATTTATTTATTTTTGAAATTATTTTAATTAATTATAAAAAGATATTTTAGTTTAATTATTATACTTTAAATTGTGGTTAGATTTATTGATTTGATTTAAGCAGTTAATTTAAGGATGAAGATTTATCCATTAGATTTATTTGGATTTAAACTAGATTAAGATTGGATTTTGATTGAATTAATCTATTTCAATTAATATGCAATTTATCTAAAAGGGGATTTAAATCTCCTACATCTTATCGAATTTGGATTCCTCAACCCTATAAATAGGGGAGCCTCCATATTATTTTCTCCTCATTATTTTCTCCATAAATTCCACCAATGTGAGTGCCTCGCGTCTGTGTCCAATATCTCCCGTGTCAGCCCTGACGGCCTCGGGTCCGACCCCGGTGTCTTCCCAATATTTTATTCCTAATTTTTACACATACATGTTCATACCTTCCGTGTCGGACACAACCCCGACACAATACAAATCGCTAATTTCGATCTCCAAAACCCTAACCCTAATCCCAAATCAGCCTTGCCACGATAATTTAGGCCATCGACCACCTCCCGGTCGGCCAACCCCTTTTTGCCGACCACATTGGCCTTCTCATGTTCACGCCAAAACCCAGCCCTGTCCCCTCCGTCTCTGCCATAAACTACCGTCCTTGCCATCACTTCCACCGTGTTGATCTCGACACATGATCCACCATTTCCAGCCATCACCACCGCTGCGCCCGATGACCGGCCCCGACAGCACCACCAGAACCCACTGGCCGTCCCGACATCACCCCATGCCGCCATCATCATCCGACACCAATACTACGTCCAGACCACACCGCCCGCACCTACGGCCAGTCCACCGCCACCGGTGACTCCCACCACGACCGAAAAATCCCTAAACCTCCATCATTACCACCACTACCGCCATCGTCGTCACGGCCATCCCGGCCGCTGTCACCACCACTGTCATCATCATCACCCCCATAACCACCAGCGAAACCCCTAAAGTCCACCACGCACGGCCAACCGTCGGAGCCGACCCCCCAAATCACCACTACAGACGGCCAAATCCGCCACCACCATCCCTAGAAAAAAGAATAAGGAAACCCAAAAACCCACCAAACTCACCGTCGTTCCTCCGGTGGTAGAGCCGTCGCATCGAGCCACCGTGTCCTAGCCTCCTCATCCGGCGACCAGCGCCACCCCCGTCCCGCGTAACCGCTACCAAGCGCCGTCCAGCATCCGGCGCCTCTCCGCGAGCTGGCCGCCGCCCTGCGTCAGCCTCTGCCACCTCCGGCGAGCGAGCCATCTTCTCGCCGCTGACAACCAGTTCTCCGTTGCCACCGTGCCGCAGGCGCGTGCCTCCGCCTCCACCGCGGACGTTGTTCCTTCGCTGCGCCCCTGGCCGCCTGAGCCTCCTCCTCCTCCGCCGCTCATCTTCCCTCCGCCTCTTCTGTCTTCTTCCGAGCACTTTTTCTCCCTTTCGATTTCACACCTCTCCTTCTTTCTTTTTCTTTCTACATAAACAGCAGCAGTACTGCTATTATGAAGTATTTGTTTTTTTTCTTTTTCTTTGTTTTGTTTTTGTTTTTTTGTCTCTTTTGTTATTATGTTTTCTTTTGTTATATTTGTTTCTTTTGTCTTTAATCTTCTTTGTTTGTTCTACTTCCTTTGAGTTCGTATATAAATTTTATTAACAGAATAATTTTAATCAGGATTTTTGGTATATGGTTACTGGTATTATTAATAATTTGATTTTTATTATTTTGGAAAGTTATAAATATATATATCTACTAGCTAATTTCAAATATAGCTTCTTATAATAAAATAATTTCTAGTATTTTTTTATTATTATCTAAATAACAAAATATAGTTTCTCCCCTATAGAGTATATTTTTACCAGCTTTTAGTTAGCTAAATACGATTTTTGTGAATTTTCGAAGTATCTACCTAAAGTATTTTGATATCAAAGTTAAAAATATTATTTGAACTAAAAAGAATTTTTGGGATTTTCAAGTAGTTAACTTAATTATTTTAACTAATAAAACTATGTTACTTAAATATCTATTGCTATTATAAAAATATGTAATATTTTGCAAAATCTATAAAAATAGGGTTTTTGGCCTGCCTTGGCTTCAAACTAGATTTTAGCTTAAAAAATATTATTTGACTTCCTACAATTTTTCTCCATCTCGTGATTCAACCCATCTTTCCCATTCCTTTATCAATTCGAGACTACCTCATATCGACCCTAACTAATTTGATCCTTTTGGACCCAATGGAACTGTCCGTACCACCACCCGAGGTCACCTTACATTGTCGTTGCACCGAAGTCGCAGTTCGTGCCACCTTGATCATCGCAGCACACCAGGCATCCTACCAAGCAAGACACCTTGCCATTTGCTGTTTATTTATTTTAGCTTATTCCATGCATTATTTATTATTTTTTTATACAAAAAAACTATGATACATGGCATAACCTGTTAGAACTTACTGTTCAGTTATATTTCCTACTATGTATTGTTTTTCTTACGCATTAAACCTATATTTAAGGGACCACCTTGTGTGTTGCATTCATTTAGCCTTGACATGTTGTAACACGAATTGTGTGTCGCATGTAGAACATAGACATACGTGACTGGCTGGCCACCGGTGCGTATAAGCCGTGCGATAAGAATAACCGCTAATAGAGGTTGCATGCTAGTTTGACTTAGCGGTTATAGAGGTTTTCTATTGTGGATACAACATAGTAGGCATTGGGCGGGGAGGACAATTCCTTAGCGTATGGGCTTCGATGCACTTTTCTTGTGACCCGAAGCTCCGCTGGAGATACGGGGTTGATCACCCATGATTACTGACGGCCACTAGCGTTCTGTGGAACGTTATGCTCTTATTGATTGGGCCTCTGGTGCCTCAAGGGGGACTACGCCGATCCTATTTTAGCCAGGGCCCATGCATAGGAAGGATTGTTCTTAACTACATTTCACTTAGAATGGTTAGGCACCCTTATCCGTTAGGTATGAGTACTTTTGGTTTGGGTACTTGTATCTGACCGTGGCTTGGAATAATAACTTGTTGCGGATTAGTTCGTCACATCTTGTCCTTGTTTGGTTGTAGGTGTGGCTTACTACTCCGATGAGAAGGTATTGAACCTTGTTGGTGTCCGAATACCATATTGGATTCATAACATAGAAAGATACGTCAGCGTGAATTAGTTTACCATCTCCTGTCATTGTTTGGTTGGGGATGGTACACTAGTTCAATGGTGTGTATTGGACCATGTTATAATCCAATTTACTTATTTATTTGAGCAATTTATATTCAGTTATATTGGCATGATATTATGTGTCGTGTTACGTCCCTCTGAGGACCTGGTTATCTTGTCAGGTGTGTACTCTTCTTTCGCAGGTGTTCTAGCCGTGGCCATGATCATCTCTATTTCTTCGAGGATGATTGCACTTTGATCGTCTTCGCTTCGCTCGCCAAAACCTTTCTTTTGTTATGTATTTCTTTTCATAGTTGGTAGTGGATTTGTCTCCGCCCAACTACATGTACCAAATGACAATTTCATAGTTGATTATATTATCTCTATTCTTTCATTTTGTGGATGAGATTAGTTAGCCTTGGTTTTACTGCATTTTACAGCTTATGTATATTTATTATACGGCTGGCATGTCTACGTTCCTAGTCCTACGTATTTTGGGACTGGGGCGTTATAGTCTTGCCTATAGTGATTTCAAACAGAGTTTTGGCCTAGAATATATTATACTATTTTTATGGTATTGTGTTAAAAATTTATTTTTTGCATCAAAATATTATTATTTATTTTTATACTTATATATTCGATAAATTTATAGTTTTCAGCATAAAAGAATTCTTAATTTTTCGAATAATTACTTAATGATTTTCATATATGAAATATAGTTTTACCCAAACAATATATTTACAAACTTAAGAGTTTTTCTTACCTAAAATGATTTTTCATTTTAAGTGTTATGAATATATATATATATTATGAAATACTTTCTAAAACTAGCATAAGTATCTTTTATTCCAAATTCCTCTTCGAGTATCGTTACCGATCATGACTAAATCGTGCCTTTCTACTTTTTCGCGAATATTGACCCTTATACATAAATCATGACTAGTGGACAACCGAAAACTTGTCGGATCTCGCACCACACCAGGCGTAACACCAGGCAAGATACCTTGCCATAAATTACTGTTTATAATTAGTCTGCATTTTATTTATTGCATATCACTGTGTATTTAATTCTAATTTTCTAGCTGTACCATTATAACAGTTCCTATTTACTGTATGCTCAGTGATATTAGCTTTACTTTGTTTATTATCCTTTAATTGCATATGACCTAGAGTTAAGGGACTACCATCTGTAGTGTATTACATGAACCTTGATACAGTTGTACTACGAGTATGTGGAGATGAGTAGCATATAGCCTCCGGACTTGCGTGTTGGCTGATCACTGATGCGTATGGGACGTACGTTAGGTCTAACTGTCAATAGATGTACGTTAGAAGACTTGACGGTTAGTAGTGTTACATGGTCGTGGATGTGACTTGGATAGGTGCATCGGGTGGGGAAAACATTTCTTGTCGTATGGGCTTCGATTACACATTCCTTGTAACCCGGAAACTCTGCTGTAGATACGGGCATGATGACCCCCTCAGGTTGGCCACTGTCGTTTTTGAGCGTCATGCGCTTAGGTCACTGGTGCACAAGTGGGGACTATAAGATCCTATTTACAGCCAGGGCTCATGCGACGAAAGGTTTGTTCTTAACTGTATGTTCACTTTAGTATGGTTAGGTTACCTTTTTGATGTCTTGTCACTTACCTTTATTTGTGGCATAGTTTATATTCAGTATTTATATGGCATATTGTTTATGTATCGTGTTACGTCCCTCTGAGGACCTGGTGATCTCTCTAGGTGTGTGCTTTGTGCCTTTTTACAGGTGTTCTAGCCAGGACTGTAATCTTCTCCATTTCTTCGAAAAGGATTGCTCTTGGTTCATCTTACCATTTCTCGATCCTTTCTTGTATATTTTCTTTCATCTAAAATAGTTGGTAGTGGATTTGTCTCCGTCCAACTATATGTACGAATGACAATTTCATAGTTGATTTATATTATTATCCTTTTATGTGGTGGGTGAGATTTAGTTGTGGTTTACTGTATTTTATAGCTTACGTATACATATGATGGTTCCATATCTTGGAGTATACTTCGTATGTATGCAGTTGGCATGGCTAAGTACTTAGTCCTAAGTATTTTGGACTGGGACGTTACACCAATTCAGAAGCTTCTTCGACAAACCCTAATGGCGCCCAGGAGATTCGATGTTAAGAAAGGAAAGGGCTTAGCCGAGCCTGTATCTCGTGCTTCATCATGTAGAGAGAAACGACATGCATGTCAGTACGTTCCACCTTCATCACGACGAAAGACTGTAAACCCGACCATGGAAGGTAAGCATTAGTCCCGATCATCGACCACCCTATTTAGGGTTTAGCCGGCTCCGATATCGTGCACCCACTTCATTTAGAGTGGGGCGCAACTCATAACTAGCGCCTTGATCCCTTTTTAGGGTTTGGTTGTTATCGACCCATGTTGCACGACGCTTCAAATTGTATTGTATTTTGGGTACAATTTTGGCGTTGCGTGGCAAGACGCGACATAACATGTTGTTTGCGCAACCTGATGGCTGCGCATGTTGAGTGCGGCGCAATGTGAATGTCGCGCAATCTGACTAAATAGAGTATTAAATACTCGGTTCATTCCCAACGATAAACCTATTATGGGGCACTCTTTTTCAAAAAGTCTTTTTACTTTCTCCCTCGTTAAGTGATATGCGCCCATTTATTGGGAAGATGAAGAGTCGGCAGGGGCTGACCTTCACTGTATAAATATATATGGGCATGATGCCCAGCCTCCATCTTCATTCACTCTTATGGCTTCCAAAGAGAACATAAAGCAAGAGACGAACAACCATGGCAACAAGAAAGCTTCTGAGAAGTTGCACTCCGTGCCTGCAGAGTACTAGCTAGAGGCTGACCCGTCGCTGGAGGTAGAAAACTTCCTCGACTGTTTTGGCATGACTCCAACAGTCCTCGCTCATTCAGAGGTATACCATCATTTTCTTTCGAAGAGCGTGGCACCTTAAAACATAGAAGGATTCCTTCGTTTGATGCATCGCTCAAATCCATAACATGGAGGAACTGAGCGCTGCCTTACATCAGACTGAGGAAGGGAAGAAGAAGTGATGTGATGCAAAAGAGTCATGTTACATAATGGCCTATAGCGCCTATGTCTGTAGTGTCTGTCCTCTTTTCCATTATAAAATAAAATTTGGACTTTATTAAATCCTGGCACATTTTGTGTTTTGTTCACTACAACAAATAGGGCATACAATAGCAGTTTATCTATAGCGTTCAAGCCTCCCTGCTATAGAATGTCATCATCAATAATGTTTCTTCCGCAATGCTATTAAAATAGAATACAATAGCAGTTTATCTATAGCGTTCGAGCCTCCCTGCTATTATAATATAATCATCCATAGTGTTCATATTGAAGTGCTATTAAACGTTCATACAATAGCCGTTTATCTATAGCGTTGAAGCCTCCCTGCTATTAGAATGTCATTATCAATAGCGTTCATTATGCAGTGCTGTTAACAGAACTTTATATAGCATGCTATGAACGCTGTTAAAGGTATAGTTTTTTCTGATCGTTGCTATGCCCGTATGTCTAGGGGTGAGCATTATTCGATTTTTGGACCGAAATCGAACCGAACCTAACCGAATAAGAGATTCGGTTCGATTTGAAAAAATTTGGTTCGGTTTCGGTTTCAAAAATACTAAAATTTCTTATTCGATTTCGGTTTCTTTTGGGATTCGGTTTCGGTTTAATCCCACTAACCTTTCAGAAATTTTACCTAAAATTCCTCTCCCTGGTAAACGAATAATAAAATTTAGTAATATATACGAAATATATCTTTGTATATTTAGTTACTATATATATTGACAAAAAAAATATAAATAAACTGAAATATTGGTTAAACCAAATAAACTGAAAATCGAACAGATTTATTCCGTTCGGTTTGGTTCGGCACTACACCAAATTGTTCAATTTCTAATGGACCATTTATTAATTTTCTAACGGGCATAAACCGTTACAAATTAGTAACACAATAAACCCGTTAGTATTGACTTAGGCTGTTACAAATATAGGTTTTTTTATTCATGTAATCATTTATTAATAGGTAAAAAAGGGCACCCCGTTACAAATAGTATATATCCTCCCCGAAACCTAAAATTATTACTTGTGAAAATTTGGGAGCGCAGCCAAAATTCTGGCGGCAGAGTTCCATCCAATTTCATAATATACCCCCTCCCCCATTCAGTTCTCTCTTTATTTCCAAAATCTCCATTTGGGAAAATAAAACTTTTCTCTCTACACACTCTCTCTATAAATTCTCCTCCAAATTCTGAATCTAGGGTTTTATGGATCACTAGGAACCCCCCAGATCCGAAGAAGAAGAAAGAGAATTCTTCGATGGCAAATTTTATCCCGAAGTTCGATCATGAATTCCACGTCGACACGCCAGCGGGCTACTGCAGCTCCTCCGACGACGGCGAGCGTCGTCGCCGCCGATCCGACCTCGACAGAGACGACATCGTCGAGTCGTTCGTCGCCGTCCGCCACCACTCTCGCCTCCTCAGCGCTGGGTCGCCCGCCAGACCGAGGATATCATTACCACCATCGAGCGCCACAACCACGAGTCGAGCTCCTCGCCCTCACCAGCCTCCACACTGTCCTCGAGTACTCCTTCCCCGCCCCCCCTCCCCTCCCGCCGAGCCCCGATCCCGATCACCGATCCCGACCTCGATCACCGCGGCCTCCTCCATCCTCCATTGCTGGTGGGAGCTGGAGGACGAGACGCGTGCGTCCAACCGGAGCTCGTAGATCCGCGAGTAGTCCCCGGAGTTCGGACAGAGGGGGAGGGTGAAGGAGATCATGTAGGAACGAAATAGTAAAGCGTAATACTCTAGAGGGGGTGAATAGAGTTGGCAGCAGAATAATGCTAATTAAAAAATGTTAGCAACACAATCACAGAATATTAATCACAACCGAAATAAAGTAAAGACAGAGTTAAGAGAGCAAACGCAAAGACAGATGTATACTGGTTTCCCTCTGTTGAGGACTAATCCAGTCGGTAGAACTCTTGCTACCAGTTGAATCCACTATTGGAAAAACCGCAAGTTTTCTTACGAAGTCCTTGCAACTTCTACAACGCGAGCTTTGATACGAAGAACTCGTCCAACTTCAAATGTGAAGAGGTATTCTTCAATCAAGCCTTCTGATTACAATCTCTCAGAAACTTCTAGACCGTACCGCACTGGCAAATCGACTAGAGGATTGTAATTGGCTTGGGATCTGAAATTGAAAGCTCTATAAAACTCTTTGAAAGACTGAAGCTTTAGATAGAGAGAAGATTGAAAGTGAATGAGTGAGTTGAAATGAACGAAATCCTTCTCTATTTATAGGAATTTCAAAGGCAGATTCTACAAATTCGGGCAGAATTCGGGCAGAACTCTATGAGCAAATCTCGGTCAAATCCGCAACTGCAAGGACCAAGTTCCAAGGATTCAAAATCACAACGGCCACCAACCGAACTCTGGCCGAACTCTGGCCGAACTCGGTCCGAGTTCTGTCAGGATTTAGTCAGGTTTAGTTAGGGTTTTAAAAAGATTTTTGGTGATTTTTGAAAACCTTTTTGTAAACCTTTTTTAGAGGACATTTTAAAAGCATTTTGAACTCATTTAAGGGTAGCCTATTTGCCAGTACGACTCGGTGTACAACATATTCCTAGACTCAAATAAAATAAAAATACATTACATAATGAATTACAGACTCGAGTAGGCAAACAATCTTCGGTCTTGAATTTAGTAGATAGCCATTCTTGATCATGTTCAAGAGTCCGAGATGTCCCGACTAGCTTTGTATATCCAGACAGAGTTTAATCAATTATTAAAATCAGGTTTGACCATATAACCAAATGGGCCAATAATCTCCCCCATTTTGATAATTGACAAACTATGAATGATATAACATTAAGCTTGTTCAAAATCAAAAAGTAGAATTGTTCATATCCTGTATTATCTCAAAAAAAATGTTAGATCTTTAAGTTTCTCCCCCTTTGTCACTTAGCAAAATAATTGCAAAAGATAAAGCTCCCCCGCAATCAATGCATAAGTAACAAATAGTGAGAAAACATATATAAAAAAATACAGAAATAAAAGAGAAGTATCACATGCATGTATTGTACAAAAAATCATCACAGGCATGTAATTTCACAGACAGTTATAAAGAATGAAGCAATATAAGAAATAGTGCTATCATAAACTGAAACTGAAATAGTGCTGAAATAAACTGAATGCCATAAACTGAGGCATAATAAACATGTCCATGAAAATAAAAAGTACTAAAGCAAACTAGAAAGTGCTAACAATAATCAAAAAGTACTGATAATAACTTGGAATGTCGGAGCATTTCCATGTGCACAATAAAATATCACTCAAATCATATAGTCACATCTCATCATCATCATCCTCATCATCATCATCAGCAGCTCGACCAGCATGTCTTGAAGTACCAGCTCCAGAGGTACCAGCGCCAGAAGGATGAGAGGGGCGCCAGCGTAGAACTCACCAACAAAGTCACGAGGTGGAGCACGATCAGGACGGTACAATCATAGGCGTTACCGGGCTAGAAGTAGGCATGAACAACCTCATCCTCACAGCGGTAACCAGAGAAAGCTGGATCTCTAGGGATGGAACCGGCTGAATGACCAGTCTGGGCGAAACGAAGATCAGCTAAGGAGTTTGCAAGCGCCTGATAGCGGGTGACGTCGCGGAACTCACGCTCGCGGGCCATGTCCGTCATCGAGACGTGCAAAGCAGATAAATGATGTATGCCCTCAAATGTCATGGCATACTGATGAGGTGATGGAGGAGGTGCAGTAGGAGGAGCAGGAGGTGGAGCTGAAGCAGTCATGCTACGAGGATAACTGAAGAAACTTGGGCTCAGGGTCCTGAGTACAAGTCGACAGATCGATATCGAAGCGCTGAAAGATGCGTGGAGAATCATCGCGTAAGAGAGATTTCTATCTCTTGCACGACAACGACCCATCATCTGAATCATGGTCTTAGGGGCAGAAAATAGAATCCCTTAAGAATGTGGTACATGGCGGACAGCTCAAGAGAAGTCACATCATCCTTTGAAGTATATTTTGGAAGGATAGTGGAATAGATGATGGATGCAATTCATAGTTAAACAAGTTCAGGTTGTTAGCCTTGAACTTTCAGAGAGTACTCTATCAGGTGCACAGAGTTCCGCTTTGAAACTGACGAGTGTCGTGCCTTCGGAAAATCAAATTCAGTGATGTCAACTAGCGGTTCACCTTCGTTAGGGATACCAAGGATCTCCGCTAAGAGGTCATCATTGAAATTGATATCAATACCTCCAACATGAGTGCTCACATCAAAAGTGTTTAATATAGATTGTAATAAAATAATCTAATGGCATTAGTTGCTATAGGGAAGCAGATTTTAACAAAAAGATGTAACCCTAATGCCTCAAAGAATGACGATGATCAGGAAATACAGTCCATTTGACTGGAGTGCCTGTGCATATGTATCTCATGGAGAAGTCTCCATACCACAGTAGGGCTTGGTCTAGGGTTTGAAAGAAAAACTCGTCGAACGTACCGTCGCTCGTTTGGACCGGCGAGAAGAGAATCCATATGCGGATGCGAAGATGACCCTTCCTCACTAGGGTTCGTCTTCTTCCTCTTTGAAGGATTAATTTGGGTGCCATTTGTGCAAATTAAAAAAAATGCACTAATTGAAAAGTGGAGAAAGATGGGGTTATACCTCCCGAAATCAAAGTATGTCGAAGAGAACGACGAACTTCGCACGAATCCAAATTTTGGATTGATTTCACCACTTGGATTGGAAGAAGGAGGGTGGTGAAAAGCTAGGGTTCGAGGCTCCTTCGCGGCTGCTGCTGCTGTTATGATTAGTTTGGAAGCAATAAGAAGAAGGGCTTCTCGGGTTCTGTATATATAACCTGACACCCTCAACCGAACTCGGGCCGAATTCGGTCAGAGCTCTGGCGAATTCGCCTAGGGTTCTTTATAGTTGATTTTTGCCATTCTTTTTCATTGTCTCATTTCAAATATTTAATTCAAAGATTAGTCATTTCAACTTCAATTAACATAATTAATATTATTTTATAGATTAAATATCGTTACACAGCGACTGTTTCGGATTAGCTGTAGGAGTACTGTCCCAGCTGGCGGAGGTTTACCGGAGAACTCTTAAGTACCGCTTCGCTTCAACCGTAGTTTGGTGACAGACAGACTCTTTATTGCTTGTCTCTAACACAGTTTTTGCGTAATAATATAATCATAAAACAAAATTAATTAATATTATTGACGTCCAAAATTCCTAATTCTCGACGTAAATAATTGAAACTATCTTCCGCTAGAGGTTTAGTGAAGATGTCAGCTAGTTGATTTTCAGTATCTATGTACACAAGGTTTATATCTCCATTTTGATGATGATCTCTAAGAATGATGTCAATCTCGATATGTTTAGTACGAGAGTGACATACTGGATTCTTAGTCAAATTAATAGTGCTCGTGTTATCACAGAAAATGGAAATATGTGTGTAAAATAAATCATAGTCTTCTAGGGTTTGTTTCATCCATAAAATCTGAGCACAACAACGTCCTGCGACGATGTACTCAGCCTCTGTTGATAGGGCTACAGAATTTTGCTTTTTACTAAACCATGAGACTAAAGCCTTGCCTAAGAAATGACATGTGCCACTGGTACTTTTTCTATCAACTTTGCATCCAGCAAAATCTGCATCCGAATAACCAATAAGGTCAAAGGACTTAGTTTTGGGATACCACAAGCCAACAGAAGAAGTGCCCTTAAGGTATCAAAGATACGCTTAACTGCGGACAGATGTGATTCCTTTGGATTAGCTTGAAAACGTACATACAGGCAAACAATAAACATTATATCTAGACGACTAGCAGTTAAATAAAGTAAACTACCAATCATACCTCGATACTTACGTGTGTCGACTGGCTTGCCTTGTTCATCTGAATCAAGCTTTGTTGAAGTTGCCATTGGAGTGCCAATAGGTTTGACATTGTCCAGATCAAACTTCTTTAGCAGGTCTTTTGTATACTTGGCTTGATTTATAAATGTCCCATTATCAGTTTATTTGATTAGCAATCCGAGAAAGAATTTCAGCTCTCCCATCATGCTCATCTCAAACTCATTCTGCATACACTAAGAAAATTCTTGACACAGAGATTCATCAGTAGATCTAAATATAATATCATCAACATAGATTTGAATTAAAAGAAGTTTGCCATTAAAAGCCTTAATAAACAGTGTAGTGTCAACCTTGCCTTTTAAAAAACCGTTGTCAAGTAGAAAAGAGCTTAGATGATCATACCAAGCACGAGGGGCTTGTTTTAAACCGTATATGGCTTTTTCAACTTGAAAACATGATCAGGTTTTTGAAATCCGTGAAACCTGGAGGTTGTGCTACAAAAACTTCTTCTTTTATAAAACCATTTAAAAAATCACTCTTAATATCCATTTGAAATAGTTTAAATCATGAAAACATGCAAACATATAACATGCGAATGGATTCTAATCTCGCAACTGGGGCATAAGTCTCATCGTAGTCGATACCTTCTTCTTGATTGTATCCTTGAGCTACGAGTCGAGCCTTATTACGAGTCACTAAACCATTCTCATTTAGTTTATTTCGGAATACCCAACGGGTGCCAATGACCGGATGATCAATAGGCCTGGGAACAAGTTCCCAAACTTGATTCCGTTCAAATTGGTTTAATTCCTCTTGCATAGCATCTATCCAAAAACTATCACTACATGCTTCATCAATAGTTTTGGGTTCTAGCTGTGAAATAAATGCAACACTAGAAACAATATCTCTACTGGATGTACGATACTTACTCCTTTGGTAATATCACCAATTACCAAATCTTTTGGATGATCAGCTGTAAATTTCAACCTTTTCGGTAGATTCTGAAGATAGTGGTTCCTGGATCTTCTCTAGGAGGTTCAGCTAGTACAGAGCTTGGTTGAGGATCAGCTGATGTTGAGCTTGGTACAGTTGGATCTTCGTCATTGTCATCGATAGTCATTTGATTTAGTTCATCAAAGGTGACGTTGATTGACTCTTCGATGATCATGGTTCTTTTATTGAAGACTCTGTATCCTTTGCTCTTGGCCGCATAACCTAAAAATATACCTTCATCGGCCTTTTAAATGGATGATCATGGTTCTTTTGTTGAAGACTCTGTATCCTTTGCTCTTGGCCGCATAGTTCATCAAATTTTCCCAAATTGTCTTTTGTATTTAGAATAAAACATTTACAGCCAAATATTCTAAAGTGTGAAACAGATGGAATTCTATCAAACCATAACTCAAATGGAGTCTTCTTCGATTTGGGTCGAATTAGAACTCTATTGAGTACAAAGCAAGCTGTATTGACAGCTTCAGCCCAGAAATATTTGGGTAGACTAAACTGGTTTAACATCACTCTGGCCATTTCGGTTAGAGTTCTGTTCTTACGTTCCACAACTCTATTTTGTTGTGGAGTCCTAGGGCAGGCGAACTCGTGTACAAAACCTGTGTGTCACAAAATTGCTCAAAATCAGCATTCTCGAATTTGCCTCCATGATCGCTTCTTATGCGAGTGATCATGTAACCTTTTTCATTCTGTACATTCTTGTAAAAGGCAAAAAATTTGGATAATGCATCATTCTTGAGTGTCAAGAAATATACCCACGTGTATCTAGAGAAATCATCTACAATTACGAAAGCATAAAGTTTACCTCCGAGGCTAGCAACTCTGCTAGGACCAAATAAGTCCATATGAAGCAATTGTAGAGGTCTAGTAGTACATACTGCGTTTACTGACTTGAATGTGGATCTGGTAGCTTTGTTCTTTTCATATTGGCTGCATACCGAGTCCTTCTTGAATGTAATGTCCGGTAAACCGCGTACTAGCTTCTTTGTGGATAATTTTGAGATCGTATCCATATTAGCGTGACCGAGTCTCATATGCCACAGATGACTCTCATCACTCTTGGCCATTAAGCATCTACCTGAAATGTTAGTTTCTACTAACAAATAGAAAACATATATATTGTCTTCCCTGATACCTTCAAAGATAGTACTACCAGTTGAGCTATCAACTATAGTATATTTGTCTTTGCCAAAGTTGATGCCATAACCATAGTTAGCTAGATGACTTATGCTGAGTAGATTATGTTTCAACTCGGTAACCAGACAGACATCCTTAATCACAGGAGGAAGACTTACCAACATCACCGATACCAATAATATACCCTTTCAAGTTATTACCGAAGGAGACATAGCCTTCTTCTTTTTTCTGACAGTGTTGCAAATAGGGTAGCATCACCGGTCATATACCGTGAGCAACCGCTGTCGAGGATCTATTTGTTTCTAGCATGTGAAGGGTGTTCCACCTACAAAACAGTTTACAGATGACACTTTTGGTACCCATTTCTTGTAGGGTCCTGAATTGTTAGCTTTAGGTATCCAAGCATAAATATTTAAATCAACAAGCTTTCTCATTCTACATGCAGATGAAATATGACCAATGAGGCCACAATAATGACATTGTGCATGTCGAGTGTTGAAATCTGAGTGGTGTGCATGGTTGGTAGGTTTAGGTTTTCTAGTATAGAAGAAAGCATACCTATAATCTTGTTTGGGCTTAACCTTTTGGGGTAAAGGTTTTATATGGTTAGTTCTGACAGTGTTTGGCTTGGGAATGTTCCATTTTTCGGTAAGTGACACGTGTTAGGGAAGGAAGCAGCAGGCTCAGGCTGTTTTCCTAACCTAATTTCCAATCTTTTGGAAGTGTCATACAACTTAGTATAATCAGAAGTGAGTGATTCTATTCTGATTTGTGCACATCGAAGACTTTTCTTCTCTATAGAAAGTTTTTCCTTGAGTTGGTCATAATTTGTCTTTCTCTTCAGATGACTTGGTAGTCTCTTATAAAGCTTTGTTGAAGAAAGCTCACCAGACTCACTAACATTATTTCTAACCTCAGCTAGTAGGTCGGTAAGTCTACCTATTTCACCTTTGTACTCTTTGAGTACCTTCTTAGAGGTCTGATACTTGCTACGCAGTTTCCTGTAAACAGTCATCAGGTCACTGAAGGCATCTCCTAATTGTTCAAAGGTGAAGTCATCATAAGTATCAACTACAGGTTCAGTAGGTACCTGATCGGATGCCATAAAGCAAACGTTTGCAGCGACTTCTGATTGTTCGTCTTCTGAGTCGCTGGCTTCACTTTCATGCCATATGCTGGTATTAGCATATCTCTTAGATGTTGATTTCTTTAGGTTTCCTTTTTCATACCTGTTGCTCTTCTTGCTTGATGATGAGTTTGTGGGACAATCCTTCTTCATGTGTCCCTTCTTCTTGCAACCATAGCAGACAGCATCTTCTTGATACCAGTTGTTGCTGCTGTTCTCTTTAACTCTCTTCTCATGTCTCATGAATCTTTTGAACTTCCTTGCTAGGAGTGCTTGATCTTCAGCATCAGATCCCTGCTGTCTGAGTCACCTTCAGCAACTTTTCTGTGCTGAGCCTTGAAAGCGATCGACTTCTCCTTTGGTGCAGGCTCTTCAAAATCTTGTAGCTCCAGTTCATGAGTGAGTAGCATACCCATGAGTACTTCGAGGGACATAGTTGTAAGGTTGTTCCCTTCAATGATTGCAGTAGCCTTCGGAATCCAGTTCTTGGTAAGTGCTCGCAGGAGTTTGCGAATCTTTTCATGGTTACTGTACTCTTTGCCTAGGAAGGACAAAGGATTTACAATATCCAAGAATCTCTCGAACATCTGAGTAACTGTTTCGTTGGGCTTCATCTTGAACGCCTCGTACTCTTGAGTAAGTCTGCTGACTTTAGATTCTTTGACTTGAGTTGTGCCTTCATGTGTGACTTCAAGTAGCTTCCATACTTCATTAGCCGTTGTGCAGATAGACACCCTGTTAAATTCAGTTCTGTCTAAAGCACAAAAAAGAGCATTAATGGCACGTGCGTCAAGACTGGCCCTTTTCTTTTCTTCCTCTGTATATCTGCTGTGGGGTTTTTCAACTAAAACTCCATCAACATTTATACGAGGTGGCTTTTGATAGCCATCAAGAACAATGGACCATAAATCAAAGTCAAGTGATTTCAAGAAGAACTTATCCGTGTTTTCCAATAGGTATAGTTCGTACCATCAAACAGTGGGGGTCTGTTTGTGGCCTGGCCTTCACTTGTGAATTTCATAGTTGCCATGTGTTGTGCTGTGATCTATATAACAGTTAATTAAAAAAATAAATAATTGCACTGTTACCTTTGCTTTACCTGTAACACCCTCTCTGATACCAATTGTAGGAACGAAATAGTAAAGCGTAATACTCTAGAGGGGAGTGAATAGAGTTGGCAGCGGAATAATGCTAATTAAAAAATGTTAGCAGCACAATCACAGAATATTAATCACAACTTAAATAAAGTAAAGACAGAGTTAAGAGAGCAAACGCAAAGACAGCGATGTATACTGGTTTCCCTCTATTGAGGACTAATCCAGTCGGTAGAACTCTTGCTACCAGTTGAATCCACTATTGGAAAAACCGCAAGTTTTCTTACGAAGTCCTTGCAACTTCTACAACGCGAGCTTTGATACGAAGAACTCGTCCAACTTCAAATGTGAAGAGGTATTCTTCAATCAAGCCTTTTGATTACAATCTCTCAGAAACTTGTAGACCGTACCGCACTGGCAAATCGACTAGAGGATTGTAATTGGCTTGGGATCTGAAATTGAAAGCTCTAGAAAACTCTTTGAAAGACTAAAAGCTTTAGATAGAGAGAAGATTGAAAGTGAATGAGTGAGTTGAAATGATCGAAATCCTTCTCTATTTATAGGAATTTCAAAGGCAGACTTCTGACAGAATTCGGGCAGAACTCTATGAGCAAATCTCGGTCAAATCCGCAACTGCAGGAGGACCAAGTTCCAAGGATTCAAAACCACAACGGCCACCAACCGAACTCTGGCCGAACCCTGGCCGAACTCGGTCCGAGTTCTGTCAGGGTTTAGTGAGGGTTTAGTTAGGGTTTTAAAAAGCTTTTTGGTGATTTTTGAAAACCTTTTTGTAAACCTTTTTGAGAGGACATTTTAAAAACATTTTGAACTCATTTAAGGGTAGCCTATTTGTCAGTACGACTCGGTGTACAACATATTCCTAGACTCAAATAAAATGAAAATACATTGCATAAGGAATTACAGACTCGAGTAGGCAAACAGATCTTCGGTCTTGAATTCAGTGGATAGCCATTCTTGATCATGTTCAAGAGTCCGAGATGTCCCGACTAGCTTTGTATATCCAGACAGAGTTTAATTAATTATTAAAATCAAGTTTGACCATATGACCAGATGGGCCAACAGATCATCTGCTGGATGACGGATTCGTCCAGGGTCTCACCGGAGTGACTCGGGGAGACGAAGAGGGAAAGGGTGAGGCACATGAGGGAGTGAGTCCAGACAGTGACACAACAGTGGGATGACAGAGGGAGGGAGGAGGAGGAGAGGAGGAGAAGGGAGGATATTGTGCCGAGGGATGCTTTGAGGATTCGAGGGCGGCAGGCTCGGCTCGACTTGATAATAAGGATCGTCAAGGAGAGGCAGAGGAAGCTGCAGGGGCTATCGGAGTACCGCGCTATCTCGAACTTTGCTCATCGGAACCGAATTTAGGTCGGTTTGATGAGATTGCGTCCAATTTTTTGCCTCTCTTTTTCTATTCAATATATAAAATTATTTGCTCATTTTTTAGAGATTAAAGTATGTTTATTTATATCAGCATGTATGTTATGCTCCCTTTGTTTGAATGCCATTTGAATTAGAGAACTAACTTGATATGTAGAATGTTTGAATCTTGATTCCTTCATATTGGCAACTTATAATATGATAATAGGGCTTAAACCAAATATGGAACTTGGAAGAACGGGCACAACAAAAATGGGTGCCGTGTCCGTGTGTAGTGTCGGATTCATGTCCATGCAACATAGCTAGAGTAGAATTGTGATACAGTTTTTATCTGGTCTTATTTGATACTCTCATGACATGGAATACCTATTTGCTATTCTCACATGTTAATGTCAAAAGGATGCATAAAGCATCTTGTGCTGAGAAGGCCAATATTCAGAAGGTCACCCGAACAAATTAGGGATTGCACGGTCTGCACTATAGCGCATCGCATCACGACTATTATTGATAGTTATCTGGTTTTGGTCCTCAGTGATGGTAAGCGAACTAACATATAGGTTCTATTATGTAACGATGAATTACTATGCATAAACTACTTCCTATTAATTTCTTGATAAGACCTGTACATATCGCATAAGAAAAATTGATCACAAAAGTTATGATTTGCAACATTATATATGTTTTTCCATTGAAAACATTTAAAGAGGCTCATTAGTTAAGTCTTCCACAGATGAGCATGACATGGTTCTTTATGAGACTTGTACATATAGCATAAGAAGAACCGATCACAAAAGTTATGGTTTACAACATTATATATGTTTTCCATGAAAACGTTTATAAAGGCCCATTAGTTAATCTTCCAAAGATGAGCATGACATGGCGATTCTACTATTGACCCCAGTGTAGGATTGGTCACTGGTGGTTCTCCTTGCATCACGTCCTTACAATTTTTAAAATTGATCTTACTATGTGTTTTCAGGTAGAGTTGCAGAGTTTGACAATCCTCAACAGTTGCTAGAGGAAAAGTCATCAATGTTTCCCAAGGTAGTTTCTGAGTACTCTACAAGATCTAGCACTATGTCAGATATTTGATTTATAGTTATCCATTCTCCATAATGGTAGACAGACATCAGGCTAAGTTGAATTCTTAAATAACGGTAGCCCAAGTCAATTGGGACTATTCTCGTTAATTATTTTTTATGACACAAGGAAATTTATTCCCATCTTTCTCATCTCAGAATACAAAGTTGAATTCTTCTATTAAGGACTGCACTGAATTGTTACCCTTTGTGTAGAAGCAGGGTTAAATCCATTCTACATAATCGTGCGCTTTATTTTCCTAGATTTGCATCAGCAAATAATGCCAAGGTATCATAGATATGGCAAGGTCAAACCTTGAGCCATCGGCATTGTCCTTGCGAAAAGGGGAAACTGTTGAGAGCACCAAAGGGGTAAGAACAAGGTAATGCTCTTCCCTTCGTGTTTATTTTTTTTTTAGAATAAAAAAAATAATGACATGAAATTTCATTATGTTCTTATGCATGTACTCTAAAATTATATTCATTTGTTATTTTGGTAAACAATAATTAGCATCATCCTTTTTGTCTATACTGTGTTCATTATTCATGGTGTTTATTTTTTTTTCAGAATAAATTGTAATGTTGTTTAGCACATAATACAGTTCTGTCGAGAACAGTGTAAAATGTTTAATGCTCTTGAACTCGAGGTCTTGCTTGAGAAGAATATTTATCTATATATATTGCTAGTCAGTTTGTAATATGTTTCTGTTTGTAGACACGGGTTCGGTGTTTATTATGGCTTCGGTCGGACCAAAGGGTAGGTCATAGTGAATCTAAACTCGTTATTGTCAGTGATGTAGTCGGTCTTGCTCAAGAAAATTAGAAAGTTTATTTGTAATCTAACTTTGACTTCTCAATTCGAATAATAGAACATCATGGGGAAGAGATCGGACTGGTCCAACTTTAATTAAAATTAGGTTGTTCCTAGGCCTGTACTCATTTAGCCTCGATAGGCCCAAGCCTATTTATACTTGTGTCTTAATTGCAGCGGGAAAAACATATATAGCACTATGTTTATTTTTGACTTCGAGGGTCAGTTTGGTACAGGTACTTTTATCAGTGCATCTGAAGATTCAACTGGAATTTTGGAACACCTTACACAAAAAACAAGGATTACAATGATTCCAAGAGAAGAAGAGGTAGATTCCTAATTCTAGCAGTATGGTTTTGTTTTTTTCTGCTATAAATAGTAAGATGAAAACCTATATATTTGATATTTTGTCCCATGGTGACAATTTGATACTA
>JANAVB010030217.1:8114705-8118913 GCA_029216955.1 Iris pallida | reverse complement strand
ATCCTTCTTCTTACCGTGGAGGGTGTGCAGACTGAGTCACTTCAGGTGCCAGGTCCGGATGGCCCATATCTTCCTCGTGATGGGTGAGGGCACTAGACCAGCAGCCTGGTCTCGGGAAGTGAAGATTATAACCTCCATCTTTGCCCGGGAACGTGTCGATGCCGTCTTGGGTACTCGTCGACAGGAAGCTGCTGAATTGGACGCACCATATTGGCAGCGACCATCACCTCCTCGAATCAATGGCCATGGCCTTGGAATCATAGGTTTTGGATGTACTGTTTCTTGGAAGCAGTCTTGCGTTGGCATGGTGACATAGCGATGGTAGTGACAATACTTGGGGCACTCCATCTCTGCAGGTCAGGTTCACGCCTTGGAGAGGGAGCTATTCGATCTTCTTGTATGAGCATATCAAGGATTGGCTTGACATGACTATCCTCGAAGGTAAGTCATCTACGGCCCTACTTTTCTGCCTGCTTTGGTTCAGGCTTGGGGCTGTGTCGGCCACCAAAGCCTATTTGCCCTTATTGTCTCGGCTGTTGGAGGAATTACCGTCGTTGTTGTTGGCATTAGGGCTTTTTTGTCCTTCCCTCCGAGATGTACAATTCCAGTTGGCGATCTTTTTTAAACTTGTCTTCTGCGTCTAGTGGCGCTAATGAAAGTTTTCCAGTCCTTGAATTGACTTTCGTCCATCCAGAGGCTGATCGTGGGGAGCAGCCTCGTTTGCAATTTCAATCAGGAAGTCTGGGTTACCAAGGATAGCTTCATCGTAGTTTGGCAAAACCGCTCAATGTAGTTCCTTGTCACTTCTTCTCTCCCTGAACAACGTCCATGGGGTTGACATTGTGACATCCTATCCCACCTCATAGAACCCTCTCAAGAATATACGTTTGAAGCCGGCAAAGGAATTGCAGTTGTCTGGCAGGTTGCGGTACCATCGAATGCGACTCCCTCCAATGCCCCATGAACAAACGTGTAAGGATGGTCGTCATGTGGCAGATGATCTATCGTAACCTCAAAGTAGGTCATATATCGGCTTGCAGAGGTCTTGCTATCATATGGATTAATGTTGAATGGCTTGTACCGTGGAGGGAAGGGGACATCTCTCCATGTCGCTGGATACGGCTGTCGTATCCTGAGGTCTTGAGAGTTTTCTCGAGCGTCAAACATTGCCCGAAGCTCTTGGACCTCTCTTCTTGCCTCCCCAGCCTCGTCTGCCGGTGGGAGCCGACATCCCGGGTGGATTGTCTCCCGGGGTTGGTGTCAGTTGTGTTGAGTCCGCATTATGGTGGGACCCATGCTGTCTGCCAGGCGTCCTTCCTTGGAGAGTCGGCAGGGCTCCTTAATCTGTCTACTGATTTGACCAAGGTATAAAGTATGGCCTCAAGAGTGTCGAGGTGCTGTCGGTCTGGGACCGTCCTGGTCATTCTCAGTCATAAATACGGTTCTCATACGAGGAACAGTGGAAGGAACTGTGGAGGATGTGCTCTCCGAATATACCCCCAAATGGAGAAGTCGTCGGGGTATGTAGAATGTTCTCCTCCGGTTCAGACTCGAGGTAGCTACCCCGTGCATAGGGTTTGCTTCATCTTGGCACCCATGATGTTCCCGGGCGCCTGGTTCTGTTGCATCTGTAGGGGAACTGTCTCCCCTAGTTGATCTTCTTGGAACAACGGATTGTCGTGATGTTCGGGGAGTGCTACCCCCTGCTTCGGCTACCCCCGGAATGTAGATGAATCTCCAAGTGTTGAAGATTTCGCCTTAGAGGGTACCCTGATAAACTCCTTCCGCGGTTGTTGTGGACAACCGCCTGGATGTATTTCCTGGCCGTACTATTGAGATCGTCAGCTGGAAACATTTATATCTTCTTCCCCGTCTTGCCATTAGGGATCTTCCAAGAAAATTGCAGAGGCGACAAAAGCACCTCGTCTTCCTGAGCTTTGTTGCAGACCGGTCCTGGCTGCTGCAGTCGTCGATATACAGACTGTCGGTTCCTCTTGTACTGCCACCTTGCTGCAGCCAGTTGACAATGACTGAGTATAGTGATGTCCATGAAAGACTCTCTGCACACCAAGCTTTCTCTCTTTCCTTGCGCTTGTGAAGAATTACATCACGCAAGTCACTCGTTTTGGGCCTGGGAGTCTCGACACACGAGTGTGTTGGCACCATGTTTGCTCCCTGATTGGAGATCTTGGAACCACTCTGTCCATTTTTTGCCGGGGCTGGACATGTCGGTTCTGTACAACTTTCCATCAGAGGCCCGCATAACGTAAGCGGAGCTCTCTGATGGTCAGATGTTGGGACAGCTGACTGAGCTCGACGAGCCCGTGCAGCCCTAGACTTCTTCACTCTAGCACCCCAGTGCGCATAATAGAAGAGTCCAAATTGTGCCGCACAGAGTCTGGCACATCAGGACCGTATGAGAGGCGGCGAAGACTGAACCTGACTCCGCATGGAGCAGATGGTCTGCGGCTGGGATTAGTGGCCGTATAAGCATTCATACAGCTGGCATTTGTGGCCGCATCAGTAGTCATGCTTCTAGCATTTGTGCCGTATAAGAATTATGCGGCTGGATTTGGCTGCCGTGGACATTCATGCGGCTGACATTTGTGGTCACATCACCATTCAAGCGGCTGGATGGCTGCCGTAGGAATATTCGTACGGCTGGATTTAGTGGCCGCATGAGCCTTCATGCGGCTGGAATTGTTGGCCGCATGAGCCTTCTTCATGCGGCTGGCACCCTTATGCGGCTTCTTCTCGACCGCATAGAGTCCCCCTTTTCTTCTCCTCAAGTTCAGCATCGTAGTGCTTTTCCTCTCCGACTTGAGAACAGCAGGGTCCTCTGTGGCCTGAAGTGGGGCCGTATGGGAGTCTTCTCTGCCGTCTTGGGCAGCTGAGAGCCTCTTCCACAGCTTGGAGAGGCGAAATCTTGGGCCTCCACTTCCTGCGGGCCTTCTTCGTACCGGCTCGCTTCTGGACTGGCTGGTGCTCCCTTCGCGAGCATCTCTTCAAACACCTGCTGGTCGAAGCGAACAACTAGCATCTGTTGTGTGATCCATGTTTGGCAGCGTCCGATGCATCACCACTTCTCTCGTAGAGAAGTTTAGTTCCCAGCAGAGTCGCCATCGTGTTTGCCATTGATTATCAAGAACAAACTTTTTATGGAGGACTGAACTTTAATTCGCAATACAAACTCGTTCATACAAGAGAGCCTAGGAACAAACCTAGGAAAGCAATCTAAGTATAATTGTTTAGTTTTTGATTCTGGGGGTGACAGTAGATTCTCGGGAAAGTGATATAAAACTCTGCCTTTCTCCTTGGAACTCGAACGCGACCTTGGCTCCGGCGAAGAATTGCTCTCTCTCTGCGTATATCTCTTCTCTGTGTGTGCTTTTTCTCTGTGTGCCGTGTGTGTATGCAAAGGAATCACCTTGTTATTTATAGGAATTAGTGATGAGTGGGGTGTGCAGTAGCTGCGCCTCGAAAAGTGGACGGTTGGGGATAGGTTAAGATTAACCTGGATCTGTTTGTTGGAAAGTAATCTGGGCTGTTGTGTTGGTTGCAATAAATCTGCATTGTTTCATTTGTTTGTTGCAATAATCTTAGTGGATAAGTCTTAGTCATCTTCTGCCATGTGTCCCAACTGCCATTATGCTGCGAGCCGCATGAACGGGCGTCATGGCAGAGCCGCATGAGTGTGGTCTGGGAGTTGAGCCGCATGAGGGTGGCCTCACCATCGAGCCGCATAAGGGTGCCCCCCTCCCAACTGAGCCACATAAGGGTGGCCCCCCAACTGAGCCGCATAAGGATAGCCCCCCAACCGCATAAGGGTGGCCCCTGTCAGAGCCGCATAAGGTGGCCCCCCAACTGAACCGCATAAGGGTGGCCTCCTATCAGAGCCGCATAAGGGTTGCCTCCCAACTGAACCGCATAAGGGTGGCCCCTGTCAGAACCGCATAAGGTGGCCCCCCAACTGAACCGTATAAGGGTGGCCCCCTGTTAGAGCCGCATGGAAGTCCTTGAAGCGATCCGCATAAAGAGCTTTGGAATTGGTGTATCGTGCCAGCCATAAAGATTTTTTCTCGTCTCTAGGAGCACGTCATTATGTCAGATTCATCATTTTACCTTTATGTCAGAGCTGTCAATCCTTTGTGTCGAGCTGCCGCATTGCGTCAGAGCATTTAATGAGCCAGTAGTTAAGCCAGCTGTAG